>JAJHUR010136271.1:46163-61023 GCA_027495735.1 Lutjanus campechanus | reverse complement strand
ATGTGGCACTTTTCACATGGTTGTCCAGTCAGTTTGATGGTAAATGTAGTCAGTTGAAGCAATAAATTCCTCAGTGCATGCTTTATCGATCAAAAATTCTGCTCAAGGAGACTTACCAGCAACCTACATGTACCAGGATGCATTGCGTGCAAGTGTAGGACACCGTGTATGTGGTGTATCGCCACCCTAGCCCATAACTATTACTTTGTTGGCCAAAACATAGCGTTGGAGGAAGGACGTCACTCGAGGCAGGACGAACAACAGCCTTTTTAGCAGGAGAACTCAGCTTTTTCGGTCAATATAGAATATAGAGGAATTTATTGCTTCAGTTGATTACATTTACCATCAACATTGATTGAACACCCACATGAAAAGTGCTGAATTTCCCTTTAACACATGGAGTCTGGAGTCTCTGCTGGTCAGCTGGCATACTTAGTTTAATGACGAAACTCCAGGAAGTTACAGCACCAGCATGTAACTCCTCATAAAACCACAACTCATTTTTCCATTTCAGTTTTTTGCATAGATTAAATAAACAGTGGTTGCCTAAAGGTCAGAGAAGCAAGCTTGTGATCAATCCTCCCTACTGGCAGGATTAATCTGGGTGGAGGAAGTGCCTTCCCTTCATTCCCACCACTGATGTGCCCTTGAGCAAGGCCCTTAATCCCCACTGCTCCATTGGAGTTGCTCAGCGGTTGTATTGGGCAGCCTCCAGGTGTGAATGAGGTAACTGTGTAAATGTAATCAGGGCGTTTCTGCAAAAGAGAGCTTCCTCTCAGTAAACTTTCCCTGAATAAATAAAGGTAAAAAAGATGATTACTAGTGACAGAATTTGAAGTTTATAAAAAAATTAAATAACAATTCTTTTAAAGCAAACAAGATCATTAAAAGATCATTAAACTGCCATTTTCCATCTCTAATTGCTGTCATCTTTTCCACAGCTTTGAGCCAGCATCTGCTCCAGCAGCAGAGAAATCACCCAAAATGCCATCTGCTGAAACTCCCACAACCAGGACATTGTCCAGCCAGGCGATGGATCTTCCTTCAAAGGTCTCACCTGCTGAACAACCTGCAGAGGCCGCAATAGAAACATCTAAAAATGCTCCTACCGAAGATAAGTCATCAGAAAGTCCAAGAGAGTCATCAGGAGAGCATGCACAGAACAAATCAACAGAGGGTGACGTCCAGCTACGCAATCGCAACTCATCTACAAGCCACACTGCCACTGATGAGGGAGACACAGGTGTTCTAAAGAGGGACAGTGTCAAACGCCGCTCTGTTCGCTTCGGTGTTGTGGAGAGAGATGATGGTGGGCCTCCAGTGATCCTGGGCTCAGCGTCCTCCAGTGAAGATGAAAAGGAAGAAGAGGCTTCTGAAGAAGAAGCTGAGGAGGATGTCCCTGTCTCAGTGGAGGATGGGGACCAAGAACAAGAAGCAGAACGACTGAAACATCTGGAATTTGAGAGAAAACGGAGAGCAGAGGAGATTGAGCTGGCGAGACTGAAGTTGGAAGAGGAGCGGAAACAACTAGAAGAAGAAGAGGAAAGGGAGAAACAAAAGGCAAAGCGGAAGGCAGAGGAGGAAAGGGAGAGAAAGAGGCTGAAGGACGAGGAAATGGAGAGACAGAGGAAGGAGGAAGAGGAGGAAAGGAAGAGAAAGAGGCGGAAGGAAGAGGAGGAAAGGGAAAGAAAGAGACTGAGGGAGGAGGAGGAAAGGGAAAGACGGAGGCTAAAAGAGGAGATGGAGAGACAGAGGAAAGAGGAATGGGAGAGAGAAAGGTTGAAGGAAGAGGAGAGGGAAAGGGAAAGGCTGCGAAAAGAAGAGATGGAGAGGGAGAGACAGATAGAGTTGATGTTGCAGAGACAAAGAGAAGAGGAAAGGGAGAGAGCAAAACAGGAAGAGGAGAGACTAAAACAAGAGCAGGAGGAGAGGGAAAAAGAAAGATTGAAGGAGGAGGAGAGACTGAGGGAGGAAAGAGAAAGACAGAGGCTGAGAGAGGAGGAGCATAGATCAATTCACGAGCATCAGGAACATAGATTAGAGAGAAAACTGAGAGAAGAGGAGTTAAATAAAGAGAAACAAAGAGAGGAGGAATGGGAGAAGGAGTGGGTGAAGATAACAGAGAGGCAGGGAGGAGAGGAAGAAAAGGAGAGGGAGAAAGAGACGGAGTTGATGCTGCAGAGAATGTTAGAGGATGACAAGGAGAGGGCAAACCAGAAAGAGGAGATTCTCAGACAAGAGAGAGAGAAAGAAAGATTAAAAGAAGAGGCGGAGGAAAGAGAGAGGCAGAGGAAGCTGAAAGAAGAGGAAGAGATGGAGTTGATGCGACGGAGAAAGTTAGAGGAGGACAGAGAAAGGGCTAGACAGAAAGAGGAGATACTCAGACAAGAGAGAGAGAAAGAAAAATTAAAAGAGGAGGCAGAGGAAAGAGAGAGGCAGAGGAGGCTGAAAGAGGAGGAAGAGATAGAGTTGATGCGGCGGAGAAAGATAGAGGAGGACAGGGAGAGGGAAAGACAGAAAGAGGAGAGACTCCGACAAGAGGAGGCGGAGGAAAGAGACAGGCAGAGGAGGCTGAAAGAGGAGCAAGAAAGAGAAGAGGAGATGGAGAGAATGAGGCAAAAGGAAATAGAGAATCAGAGAGAAGAGGAAAGGAGGGAGGAGGAAAGGAGGAGACAGATAGAGAAGGAAAGGGTGGAGGAGCTGGAGAGAAACATGAGAGAGGAGTTGGAGAGAAAGCAAGCACAAGAAGTGGAAGAAAAGCTTAGAATGGAGAAAGACAGGGAAGGAGAGAGTTTAATCAGCTTTGACACTGATGATGTTCCTCAGACATCACAATCACCATACCCCCCCTTAACAAAACCCTCTGAGCCTGCAGAGAGTCAATTGGAAGTAGTTTACGATGACTTCTCCGTCAAACAGCCTCTGATCGAGGTGGATTTTGATGATTTTTCCGTCAAGCCAAAGAGATGGGGCTCACAGGCTAAAGCAGAACCTCGTAAAGTCATCCACAGTTGGGCAGATGACCTTGTAGACAAAGAAGATAAAACAGAAGTGTTGGTGCCCCTGGATATCAGCCCTCTTGAAAATAAAGTGCCAGAGCAGGTGGTAAAACCATACAGCCCAGAGCCTACATTAGCCCAGAAGAGACCGGAGGAGGAAGAGGAACAGGTGGAGCAGAGGCCAGAGGTGGAACAGCTCATCTCCATCGAGGTGGAGGAAGAGGAGAAGGAGGTGGAGAGGAAGGAAGAGGAGGAGACGAAGGAGAATGAAGTCGGAGAAGACGATGAGGTAAATGCATTTTGATATAAAGGGAAAATTTGGATGGATGTGGATGTACAGTCAGTGTTGATGAGTTCCCTTGCTACAAAATCTGTTGTTCCTCCTGCATCCAGTGTCATCACATGATGTTGTTGGTGTTAAGGAAGAACTACAGGCTATTTAAGCTTGGATTTCTACTCTCCGTCTGGGTAGCAAGGAGAAGTGCTTGATAAGTATTTTTTGTCACCTGATAGTATGTTTTGGCCAAGAAAGTAATACCTAGCAGGAGAACTAGGAGAACTTAGCTTTCTTGGTCAATAAAGCAGCACTGAAGAATTTATTGCCTCAGTTGACTACATTTACCATCAACACTGACTGGACACCTACGTGAAATGTGCATAATTCCCCCTCTAAGATAAAATAAGCTATACTTTATTAACCCTCAGGGGAAATTTGGCTCAGGCAGTCATCATAATATGATACAAACAGTAGTGACAAATCAGGGTGAGCCCCCATTTGTCACAAACTGGCTCAAGGAATGTGAGGGGAGGGGCGTCACAACAGCAGTACATCAAAACACAATAATGAATATGTACAATCATAAGAAAAAACTTGAAAAATACAATAGAAAAAAGGTGTAAAATATGTGAAATATTGCACATGCACAGTGAGATAAAGATGTAAATACGCAGACATTTTAAAATGAGGATTGAGATAATAAAAACCATCAAATCAATTCAAGTCAGTTTTATTTATATAGCACTAAATCACAACCCAAGTTATCTCAGGGAACTTCACAAACAGAGCAGATCTGTACTGTACTCAAGGGCTGGGCGATATATGTTAAAATTTTCCAACCATCCAAAATCATCCAGCAACCAAGGATCGGCGATATATTGATGCAGGTTAGTCTTTCTACTGTTACAACAACTACTTGGTTTGGTCGAAATAAATTTGTGTTAGATTTGAGAAAGTATTGTTCTTCTCACTCGTCCTCCAGCTCAGTGGGTGTGAACTATGCCACTGAATGAAAGAGCAGCAGCTGTCACATTTTATAGATTCCTTTAATAATTCCTTAATCAGTCAATCAATCAATTAATTTTCTGTGTGGAAAAAAGTGGTAACTGTTTTATTACCTGAGTCTAAGGCTCTCCACCAGGACTCCATCTTGTTGCATGTTTCAGGAATAACATGTCGCCATCATTGAAATGATAAGCATGAGTATAACTGATGGTTTGTAAAATTTGCAACCAGTTCTGAACAGGGACCAGCTGTTGATTCCCATCCCTAATGTGGAGGAACACGTGTTGTTTCCTCTCAACACTTTCATTGCTGTTTTGCCATGTTGTCTAATCTTGCCTTTAACTGGACTGTAAGGGTGCTTTATCATGCAGTCAAACCTTATCTGATGATGCTTTCCAGTACATTTATCTAGAATGTGACTTTAGTACCAACACTAAACAGTTGAATTGAGTTGGCAGAGAAAGTGAAGCCTCTGAGCCAGCTGAGCCTTTTATGCCTTCTTGATAGATTTGTTGTTGTGAACACCAGGTAGCACAGTTTCATGAAAGAGATTGTTCAATTACTCAGAAAGGGTGAGGTTAAGATAGAACAGAGACAGGAGTGTACATGTAAATGTGGTTATTTCACCACTGAATCATATCAGCCTGGCAACCACACACACCTCACCTGCACCAACACATTATCATTCCTGTAACACGAGGAAAAACATCTTGTCATACTTGCTTCAGCTTGATTCAGTCACAGCTTAAGAACTTGTGTTTGTGCATTTGCGTGTGTGAATGTGTAGGTGTGACATTGAAACAAGCATAGCTTGAAATCTGCATCTACAGTATGTGCCATGTGTCAGTAGTATCTGCCTGTTCTGACAGTGAGAGCCTATTTCTTAGAACAAAAAAAGATATCAGCGCACAGTAAAGGAGAAGTGTTGACTTAGGCGGTGTGATGATAAAAGGACGTAAACGTCCACAGTTCTTAATTTGTGGTCTCACATAACATAACATGACATAACTACTCATGAAGATAATATATGCAGGATGAGAAAAAGTACGACTAAATTTCTTTTCCATACTTCATGTACATTGAGTTTTCTGTAAGAGTAGTAGTCCAGTATTTTCAGGCCATTTAATGCATATTCTGAAGCTGTTGGGGAACTGTACATCAAACTGTATGAAGTCTATGTCTGGTGGTGTATGCATGTAGATGTGTGGTTATGACAGTAAGAAATCTAACAGGAAGTGAGGTTACGACTTCCTGTGCATCTGTCCCACATCTGTCTTCAGCTTTCGTTTTGTTCTCATTTGTCCGTAAAGAAAACTTTTATTTTCCAAGTCAAAGGGAATTTAAAAAATAAAAAAAAATGTCATGGGCATATGAAGGAGGGATGGATTATTTCACGTGGGCATCTTGGATGGGTTATCTGCAGCAGATATGGGTGAGTCTTTGAGATAGAAATGTTATCTGTTACATGCTAATGGTGATCTTTGCACTGAAGTGCAAAGTCAGTTCAGCACTTGCTCTGCAAGGGTTTCACCTTACATGTTTTAGATTCATTTTTGGTGGTGTAAAGCAGTATGCTTAGTATAGTCTACCACTTGAATAGTTTGCTGCAGTGAGCACAGTTTACTGATCTAATTATAGCAGCGTTGAATACACTACATGTTGAGTTTGTAGTATATTTGTAATAGAGCAGTCCAGTTTCCCACAGATGAAACATTACGATTTGAAAGGGGTTTTGGTAAAAAGCTTGATTCAAGGTTTATGGCTAAAATGGGGAAGGACTGTGCCAACCCATACACTGGATTAAGTGGCGACTGTCACCCATCTCTCCTCAGCTCAACTCTGGGCGCGTGTGTGTGTGGAGCCCAGGAGAGAAAGATGGAAAGAGAGAAGTCACGACAGTGAACAACAGTTTACAGCATGTTGGGCGAGGTTTTGTGTTGGAAGCCGTCTCTGGTTGTTTGCTTTCATTTAGCGCTGCACATTCTTACAAATGCCAATATGAGCACTAGGAGGAAGAACCAGGGGAACTTGATTTTATATGGTCAGAATATAGTGACAGTTTCAGCTAATATGACAAAAAGTTATTTTTATATAAGTTTGAGAAATATGCTTATTAGCTGTCTTTCTGAGAGTTTGATGAGAAAATTGATACCAGTCTCGTGTCTGTATGATAAATATGAATCTAGAGACGGCAGTTAGCTTAGCCTAGCACTAAGTTTTGAAATGGGGAAACATTTAGCCTGGCTCTGCTAACAAAAGGTTTCCAGGCTGTTTCCAGTCTTAATGTGAAACTAGGCAAACAGTTTGTTGATGGTAGCTCCACCTCAAGTAATTATATTTCCCAAAATGACAAATTATTCCTTTAAATCACTGAATATACCAAAAAGCAATCTCCCTGTTTGCTTGTTTCTACCATTATAAGTTTCTCAATTAATTTTCAAGAAAATGTGCTATATCAAGTTATATAGTGATAAGGACATACTTAAATATGCTATTTATACCATTTCATAGTGCCTGCTCCAAATTCAACTTTCTTTAAAAATTAAAGACAGAATGAGGAGGATTTTCCTAAAAACAATGTATGGAGTTAAAAATAATCCCTGCCATTCATCATTTATGACCCACTAGGAGTGTGTGGCAGTGTACCTGTATCTGCAGAGACTCTGCCTGCTGCCTGTATTTTTTATTTTATTTTGCTGTGTTCAGGGTGTTTCTGAGTGTCAAATCTTTAGGCGGGGGTGTGAATCCCTGACAAATGCTACTCATTCTGCCTTCAAAAACATTTAGCTGATGTATGAAAATAAAAACTAAGTCCTAAGCTGTTTTCATGATAGGATTAAAATAGAACATTTTCTTTTTCTGACTAGTGAAAATCCATTTCATCATCCTTCCACTTTATAATTCAGGCATTAGTTTGCTTGTGTCCAATTCTGGGTTGTAGTCTAACACTGTGAAGAAAGATGTGACGTCTATATTTTAGCTTGAAGCTGGAGAAACCTTTGTGTTTTTGTGACTGAAAACTTTTACCATTTTTATATTACAAATCTGACAAATATTAACTTTTTAATGGTGCTGCTGTGCGTATGAGAGGATGTGTACTTATCACGAGGCTGCTTCTAACACAAACTTTATTTTTTGCTTCAGTTGATTTACATTCAAAGGCCCACTGAAGATGTAGTGCAGCTGCAGTCAACAAACCATGTCTGAGTAAACTTCTGGGTGGACCCACAAATAAATGGCATCATCGCTGTACAGTCTGCTTGAAAGAAGTAGTCCTAATCAGCTGGGAGTGTAACAGTCAGTCAGTTGTCTTAACAGTCAACAGTGTAATGTTGCACCCTAGCAGTGTTAGCGTCGTTATAGGTAGTAGGTAGGTATAGAATAACAGACCACAATGAAAGATTACAGCCTAACAATGTATCTGAAAAAGCTAACACACAATTTAAAGTGCAAGGTCAAGCACATTACGTAACTTAATAAACATCTTGCAACCAAAATAAACAATAAAAGGCCAATAATGATGGGGAAAACTTGATCACACTTAACTATGAAAAGACACAAGGCAGCAAACGCAAACAATTCAGGGTGAGCTGAGTGAATGAATCAGCTGACAGTGCTATTCCAGTCAAGACAGATCGGTTCACTACTTGTTTCAACATGCAGTATTTCACAGTGTTGGTGAAAACACTGAACTCAGGAGCCCTGAACTGTGTGAGTGTATGTGTGCGTCTTTGTGATATTGTGTTTCTGTTTGCTACGTGCATGCTTAAGTAAACAAACCAACCCATAAAACCAGTGAACTACTGTACACCACTTAGCTGCTGTAAGACCAGTGATATTGAAGCTTTGTGTGGGTACAGCTCTGCTTTCACCACTGAGAGGCGCTGCTGCTCTTAAAAATTGCACTTCCTTATTCTGCACCAGGGAAAGCAACAAGTTCATCTCATGATGAGCACCTTACACTGCAATAATACAGTATGACTGCACAACAAAACTATAGTTTAATAAACACCCTTTTATGCTGCAGAAACCCTGCAGAGCAAAGGCATTATTGTGTGGCAGAGAAAAGCTTTTATTTTGACAGAGCAGAATGAGGAAAATGTTTACTGGGCAAACACAAGCTGTGCAGCCAACCATGTTACCCTCATTCAGGCTACTGACTCAAAGACAGACAGATGGACGGATGGATAGATGTTATAGTGAGTAGAGCCTAGGTGCTATGTGCTCATCATGTCCTCATTTGGATCTGGTCAACAGGGCAGCGTGTCAGAATGACCATACATGGTGCCCCTCTGTCTCTGTGTCTCTTGTCAATCTCTCCACCCCGTTTTGAGAGAGCTCGTCACCCCCCTACACACACAGACACACACAGACACACACACTTTCTGGTACACATGCCCACAAAAGAGGATGGGCTAAAGCACGGACAAGAAAGTTGTCCATTCTTTCAGTCATCTAGTGCTCAAACTTTCTCTCAACTCTCCAAAAAGTCTTCCTGTTTTCTGCTCTGCTCTTCTCCTCTCACAAAGACCTGCTTCATTCATTTACCTGCATTTACCTACGGGGAAGCAAGCAGGCACAGAGGGAGGGAGGTACAGAAAGCACCTTGGCCCAGCCTGCTGCACCTTCCTTCCATCGGGATTTTCCACATCCGAGCACAGACCTCCGCTTTGTCTTGACGTCCTCTGAAATCACTCAGGTCTGGAGGAGATAAAGGGGTGATCTACCTCCCTGTACCTGGCTTTGGATGTTTGGAGTGGTGCATATTTCCCACGCTGCTTTTCTTTTTTTTTTTTTTTCTTTTGAATGGAAAATGGAATGGCAATGTGAACTGGGACGTAGCTACACAAGCAAACAGGCTTGACTGTTGCAGAACGAGTCTGAGCAAAAGAGAGACAGAGGGTACACATGGAAAGAGGTAATCGTTAAAATTGTTGTGTGCAGGAAGAAAAGCCTCTTTGCTATTTTTTTTTGTCCTTGAAAAGTTGAAGTAAAATTTTTTGATGCAGTGTTTCAACTGGATGATAATGTGATGATGGGAAAGTCTTTCTTTGGGACATTGCTGTTGAGGATGATACATCCGTCACAGTGAAAGCTCCTGCAGTGGAATAGTGTTGTCACAGTGCAAACACATGGCTGGTCAGGCTGTTTACTTCTACTGACAGCAAATAAGTGACTGTTCCAGGAAGTTTGTGTGACCTGAACCATAAAAATATGGAAAGAGAGGATGGATCCCACTCAGATGAAAGATGGACTATATCTCATTTTGCATGACATCAGAAACCTTTTTACAAAATATCATTTCTCTTCACTTTCCCTCCTGAAAGCGAGATCACAAACCCAGCTTTCTGACTCAGCCACAAAATCCCTTCATCTCTAACAAATCTGAACCTCAGTTTCTCTGGTGACCCAGTTCCCATGGTGACCCCAGTGCCTGGATGACCAGCTGTGAGAGGTTTTCAACCATGCAGTACTTAGGAGGGAAGCTGTCAGCTGCCCAGCTGCAGATGGCAGGATGGGTCGGCAATGTGCGGCGTTCCTTGCAAGGGGCTCTGGAGCTGGTGTGGGGCACTGCAGAAGAGAAGCAAGAGGAGGATGATAAAGAGGAGGAGGAGGAAGAAGAAGCTGAAGATGGAGGAGGAAGGTTTCAGAGAGCCATGTCACCGCTTCGCAGCTTCGCCAGACGTAGCAGGAGATCCCTGCGTCACTTCTCCATCAGGAGTAGGCAGACTCTACAGAGGAGAGCCAGTGAAACCTGCTCTGTAAGAGCTGATATAGTAACCCAGTAGATGTCAATATATGGTCTGAAATGTTCTGCTCTTAACATATACAGGTCAAGTCTTATGAATAGAATGATTTAATCATAAATAACCTTAAAAGGTTTTGCTAGTTCATTGATAAATGAACACAGCAGCTTATAGTGTCAGGGTCCATCAAATAAAGGCCCAAGGGACGTTAATTAGTTGCTCTTCACAGTTTTCACTATGGCTGAAAAATTAATTGGAATTTTGTTAAAATTGTAATATGGCCTACAGCAACTCTCAAATCGCAAGGGGAGTAATATTGAACAGAAAGTTCAAAACATGTCAAATTAAGTTCACAAAATCTCTCACGTTCATATTCTGACTTATCACTCAAAGCCTGCACACCAGGGTATGATTTCTGCCTTTTCACTAAAAAAGAATCTGTTTGGTGCGTAAAACTGGTCGCACAACAGAAAAAAAAATTATTCTAGCTAGATTTAGATTTTTGTTTGTCAAAAAAAAAAGAACAACTATGATTTACATGGGAAGTCAGCAGGTAGAAACAGGAGTATGATCTCTGATATTCCACGGAATAAAGATCATCTGTTTTTGTGCTTAAAATCAGTCACAAAAACTGGGAAAAACACAATATTAGCTAGAATTTAATTTTTATTCGACTAAAAATGGTATAAGTTGGTAGAAACACTTTTGGCTCAGGATGCTGTGATAAACCAAAGATAAACCAGACTTCTACCTTTATATGTGCTTCAGCCTGCATTGCAGATAAAACTAATTTTAGTTTAGTGAAAAATCAGTATAGTGATGTTAAAATGATCATTCCCTGTAATATTGCAAATCATATTGCAATTGCAGATCAGTCAGAATAATCACAATTAGATCACTTTTAAAAATTGTTAAGCCATAGTTTGCACCAAAGCTCCATGTATCCCAAGCTACTCACTAGTCTAATATTTCCACACCCATGTGTTAACAGATAACTATGCAAATGTTAAAAAAAAGGAGTGCAGCAAGCATTGGCAGTGTGTTTCAGGAAGGACACAGTTATCTGATAAAGTTGTCCAAATGTATTGTTTTATCAGTGCACATACATGCCCTTTTCCCTCTGTGTCTGTGGTGTGTGTCACAGATAAAGCAGAAAACTAAAACAAAGTGTGGCACAGCTTGACAGGGTTTAACCAAGTATGGTTGTTTGTGTCTGTGCCCTCTGTATATCTGTGTCTGCCTTTTGTTCTACAGGAAATATGCTGCCAAAGACAGCATGATAGCAAATGCATATAGGCCTATCTGATTTTAATCCCTTGTGCTATATCTTATCACTATCTGCTTTGCAGATAGGTAGAGCGAATTAATCTTTGGGTGCCAACTGCAAAACAGGAGGTAGGTTTTGAGTTATATGCGTGCTGAAGTCTGTCGTGGTAGTTTTGAGGTGTTTGCTGTCTGCATGTGAGTGTGGAGGTGTGTGAGTCTGTGTCTATATATGTGGGTGTACATGCACAGGAGACACAAAGGCCAGAAAGGTGAAAATAACCTGCAGGCTATTTCAACCTTTAATTTGATGATCCATCACTTTCTGTTATTAGAGGTGATGATTGGTTGACAGTCTTCATCTGTTATTCTGGATTCGGGTCTCAGTTATTTGTTCTTGTGGCATCTTCAGGATGTTATTCTCTCCACTACACCATAAACAAGCTCTCTTACACATTCCATTGGCTGTGACAAAAATGTGATGGAGGTAAACTATAATAAAGCTGACTCTGTTTTGACTTGCACATCCTCCGCCCTCCCGAGCATACTGTACTGCAGTTAAGACAGTGTAGTTTTTACTGTGGTGAAGTTTTCAATATATATGTTTCTTATGGACCTTGCACGTTGTTGTTGAAAAGTTTTACAGTAGTCCTAAATGTTCTGTTTTTACATGTATAATAAGAAAGTATGCGTTGATAGAGCTTCTACCGTGTATATGTGCCTCTGAATCTGTCTGTGGTGTGCATGTGTTGATTAATGCTGCACCAACAGATTATTTTTTAGATTAACAATGGAACAAATACTATGTGTGAGTTCAAAGGAACTACTCAAGGTGACAACCCCACAGGGAATTAATTACAGTTCTCTTCTGTTTTGTGAAGAGCTTTACTGGTTTTATGAGCCTCAGCTTTACCATTTCGCTGCACTTTTGTCTCCATTGACTTTGTTACCAGCCACAGCAGACAGATGTTTTTAGTAAGAAAAAAGCTACAATAAACACTCTGTATGGTGTCTGCCCAACACCATATAGCAGACAGACAACTTGATGACTAACTGGTGAAAAAGGGTGTCATATTTTTATTAGCTAAACAGAAAAGTAAGTCTGTAGAGGCCAAAACAGAGCTAAAAGGAGAGTAGAATGGACTACAAATTATCAGGTGGCCAGAAACACAACTCCAGATGAATGCTAAAAGTTGCTCTGTATCTGCTAGATGTGTACATAGGCAACTGTTTGCTAATTTTAGGTCTATCCTGAATACCATTTTTGGTGCTTCCAAGCTTTAATGTAAATTACCAGCTTAGTCAAAACTATCACAAAGCAAAACAAGCTATCAAGAAGCTATATCTTGTGATGATCATATACTCATATACTTTGCTATTATTATAATTATGACTCGAATGAGAGACAGGACAGGATAGGAGACATCAGCCGATGTCTATTCCATCCCCACAACCAAAGTCTCAAAAAGTCAACTTGACAAATGAGCAAATGTTGAGTAGTCCCAAGTCGAGATGTGCTCATCACAGCCCCCTGTGGGACAACATTTGTGCTCACCAAGCAGAAATGCTCCATTGTGAGGATGCTTTTTTGCTCACTGATATTGTTTTGTTCGCTTGTATCACGTGCATTGCACACTGCTGGTTTTTATGTGCTCCAGTTTTTGAGACTAATTAAATTCCTTAGAGGAGCTCCATTGGTTGCTCTTTATCAGTATTTTGTCTCTTTAATGGTGCAGCTGATGCAATGCCTCCTTCCTCTCTTCAAAAAGGCAATTTGTATATCAATTATCATGGCAGAAGCTTTGAAGCATTCAGGTCACCCTAGTGTGAAGTGAAAGGTGCTACTCATAGTGCAAACCTACAGGGAATTATTAGCAAAGAATTTTAGCATCTTTCAGCTCATTGTTTTGATTTTCGATCCGCAGCTTTATTGTTTGGTTCAGTCTCACCTTCATCAACTTTATTCCCAACTATATCAGACAGATATTTTTAGAAAAGAAAAGGCTCTGATAAATGCTCTGGACACTACATGCCCAGTCCCAAACAGCAGACTGACAATGTTCGCTGCTGGTGAACATAGCGGTGATGGAGGCCAAAACAGAAATTAAAGGAGAGTAAAATAATGGACTCGTGGTCAGAAACACTCCAAATATGCTAATGTTGCTCTATATCTACCAGCTGGTTGCTAACATCTTCACTATATCAACTTTATATGTCAATAATATGTCAGTGTTACATAAAAACGTAGAATATACAGGATTGTTTGTAAACGCACCATTCAAAGTTGTCTCCTCCCTCTTGGCTCAATGAACGAGAGAGGGGGCCATTAACAAGAATGTTGTATTTTGTGTGAACGCAGCTGAAGTAATCCTGAGTCTGCTCTGTGTGTGTGTGTGTGTGTGTAAAACTCTTTCTGCAGCTCTCACAGTCCGAGAGGAGAGGAAAATCATGGAGAACGTAAATGGTGTCTGCCACGTTTTTATAGACCTCTGACCTGAAAACCTGTGCACTGTATTGGCTGAGGGCTACGCACCACTGCCAATCAAATTGAAGCCTAGAGGCGTCTTGAGTAAAGCAACATATGAGAAAATAAGAAAATACAGGCAGAAGGCAGAGTATGTGCAGATACAGGCACCATCACACACTTCTAATGATTTAGTGATGTCTAGTGTCTAGTGTGTGGTGGTCAGAAATCTATTTTTACTACAGTAAGGCATAATAATTTCATTCTAGGGTATTTGAAGTGAAGTTGGCAGTTTCTCTGTGGCTTAGTCATCTTTTGCATTCCTGGAACTTGGACTTGAGAAAACTGGATTGCCTGTTTCATATCAGATCTGAAAATCACACAGAGATACTCTTGCCCATTGTCTCATTGTACTGCTGCCAAAAAAGAAATATTTAGAAAATGAATTTAGTTTCTCTTTACAGTAAATTCACTGGAAGTTTTTTGGAACAGTATGAAAGGGAGGTATCAGAGTCACATGATGTCCTGATAAAAGTGAACAACATTAATAACTTTGTGAGCTGTTGAGGCCACTTATGCATTAACAGTTGGATAGATTCAAGATGAATGCATGATGTTGGAATTTTACCACCTGTTGGTTGTGTCTCTGTTGGAACAGACTTTGTTTTTCTCTGCAACCAAACACAGCCTGTGGTTGTAGGAAAATCACTAGAAGCCTATTCATTCATGCTGTGATGTGGCCAGATAACAGGCATTGTGCAAATGAAGCTGCTCCCTCTGTGAGTCCTGAGCAATAAACGGACTTATGAAGGAGATGAGATGTGTATGAAATCATACGGAGGCCGGGGGTGTTGTTTACTCAAGTGTTGTTTTGTATCCAGGTGATACTATCAGACAACACAACATTGGGATGTGCCCCTTGACGAAATATGAAGTGAGCTTAAAGGAATGTTGTGAGTGTAAGTGCACAGTAGTTGCTTTTGTTTGGAACCTGTGTGTGTGTGCGTGTGCGTGCTTGTGTGCATTCCAGCATGTGGGCGTGACAGCAAGAGTGTGTTTGGTGTGTCTGTGTGTAGGCATATAGGTGTGCTAGTGTGTGTGTGCG
>JAJHUR010136271.1:21845-44697 GCA_027495735.1 Lutjanus campechanus | reverse complement strand
TGTCTTTTAAGCATGAATGCTGTGATAGCATAACTAAAACAAGTTTAACTGCACACTAAAATGTGATACTCAACAGTACTTTCAAGAGTTGAGCTCCCTGTGCCCCCTTGTGGTTAATAGAGCACAGCACAGAAACTCAGAAGAGTGAAACTGAACAAAAATTTTTCCAGAAGCTGAACTGGAAGTATCCAAAAAAAATACCCTCTTTCTTCTCATATAAATTAGTGTTTACACATGATTTTGAACAACTTTCTTTCTCTTCAGTCCAGAGGTCGGCTCTGATCAAGTTCCTGAGGTCTCTACTGAAGACGTTGATACCACTGATTCTCATAGAGAGGCACAGCTGGCTCCGTTCCCTGAGGTTGGTGGTTCTTCTTCCTAATCCTCCCCCCTTCATGAATGTTGACAGTTGTCGTCTGTGTCATCTGCTACAAAATTAACATGTAGTTTGGTTGTTACTTTGCATACCTACCTATGAAAATATCCACATCTGCATCTTTCTACCTGCACAGTTAATTTTGGCAGCAAATTCTAATTTCGTTTTAGTCGTAGTCTTTTAACTGAAATGGAATTTAGTTTAGTCATATTCTGAATTCTTTTAGTTTTATTCTAGCATTAGTTCACTAAATATAGATAGATGGCTAAATCTACAACAGGGTTAAATAAAATGTCATGATGAATATGTCATATGTTTAACATTAAGTATACTAATGTGCATGCTTTGTTTGTTCGTCATACTTTGTTACATATTTGTTTCAGTTTGAAGACAGCAAAATTTTACACTTCTTATCTTTAGTGTGTCAATCAATCTTTTAATTTATGATCTAAGATGAGCAACTCTGGGTCATTCCTGTCTGTAATCAGTGACATTACAGGACAGCAGTAGTTTATATAAGCTTTGATTGTATTTCAAGTTTAGTGAAAGAATAACAGGTTAGCTGATAAAATAATACCCTGAAAAACAAAAACATTTAAGTGTGCATAACATTACCTTTGCGTGAAATTTGGGATGACTTGTCAACAAATGTCAATGTTGTGTTTTTACTGGTGATTGTTGCTCCGCACAGTTTACAGGGTCTTGTTTTTCTCGACACCAAATGTGAAATTTATACATATATCTGTTCTTCTCTTTCCCTCAAACACATGACACGTGACATTTCTGCACAATTAATGCAGTGTCAGTACTGTCCAGCTGTCGTTGTTGAAGAAAATGTCAGTAGATTTTGTCATAGTTTCTGTCATCGTAGATTAGTTTTATTCATCAACAAAATTAATCCTGTATCTGCATTGTTGTGACAGTCTGTTAACACACACCTGTGAGCTCAGTTGTCTTCATTTCTGTGTGTCTGTGCACAGAGCTCCACTCCTCTTCTTGACACCAGCGCACAGAGATCGAAAGCAGATCTGGGTAAGAGGCGAATTCGATCACGACCATCACGCTCGCTCCGCACAGGATCAGATCAGAAGAAAAGCCCAGACTGGAGGACCCGGGACTCCACAGGTTAGCATGTCTTTTATCAAATACATCCACTACAGGAGAAAAG
This sequence comes from Lutjanus campechanus, assembly GCA_027495735.1. Taxonomy (NCBI): domain Eukaryota; kingdom Metazoa; phylum Chordata; class Actinopteri; order Lutjaniformes; family Lutjanidae; genus Lutjanus; species Lutjanus campechanus. The sequence continues at coordinate 43,153 of JAJHUR010136271.1, read as the reverse complement.
CAGTCTGGACATGTTGATTGTATGTACTGACTGATCTGTTAAACGCTACGTTTTTAGAGGAAAAGGAGGCATCTTCTAAGGGGAGGGAATCAGACTCTGAGGAGGAGCAGCCTAAACCGAAGATAGTCTGTGCTCCTCCTCCCACCTCTCAGAGAGTCTCTGTGTTCCCTGGTCTGAACCCTTCAGCCTTACTTGTAAGCACTGTCACAGTTCCAGTTTTTATAATAATACATAATATGATTCAAATGTGTGGCGTTTGAATCGAGTAAAGTGTACTCAACTTTCTCCCCAAGGCTCAGCTGAAAAAGAAAGCAGGTGCAAGACAAACTGGAGGAGGAGAGGAACCAGAGGAAGAGAGGGGAAGGGAAGAGAAGAAAAGTCCAAATGAGGAAGCAGCACCATCTCCCTCACAGCTGTCCCGATCTCCTCGCTCTGCCTCACTTCTCGCAGGGGCTGCACGAGTACTGCCACCCATAGGTGGCACAGATGGAGGGTAAGAAAAGAAAGGAGCACGACAGCACACTTCAAAAGATTAAAAATCCTGGAAATGACAAGACAGTTATTAAACATTTGGGTATGCATTTTAAATATGAAACTCCCCTGAACTGTGATTCTGTGTGTCATTCAGTGCCGCCTCATCTCCCGCCTGGCTGAAAGAACTGAAGTCTAAGAAACGTCTGAGTCAGTATGACAGCGAGGCTTAGCCAGCGACAGGTGAGTGACTTGCATGAGGTGAAAATTAGAATACCAAAGACATCCTGCATATCACTCATCACCTCATCATAAAATATAAACTTAATAAACTTCTTGCTATACTAGTTTTTTGCCTGGTGGTAGACTTAAAAATTATCAATAGGAGAAGTGAATGAAACCACTGTGAGGCAAAGGGCTTGGGGTCGCTGTCTTCTGAAACTTAAAAACACACCTAAGTGTATATAATCAATCTGAGTGCTTTCACTGCATTATTATTATTGAAATATTGAAATTACATAGTTGTGTTTACAGTGATATATTAGAGGGTTGTTGTTATTGTAGGTTTTCTTTCTCTCATTCATGTATTTTATTTTAGAATCAGTTCCACTCACACTTTTTGTTCATTTGTAACATTTTTATGTATCAAAATGCCTTTTTTTTTTTCTTTTTTCTCATTTCACCAGAATTCTGAGTTTGTCAAAGACAGATTTTAGCTTCTTCTCATACAAAAATGATCAATATATAAGAAAAAAGCATAATTTGGATGACTTTCCTATTTGTGTTGCGATATTCACAAGAAAAAATCTGCTCAAAATTAATCCAAATCACTGGTTTTGCACTAACTTCCTGCAGTTTTTGTTTAGTATTTGGGTTCATTTTACAGTTTATCAGTTGTTCTGTACTGTTATTGTTTTGTGCTGATTATTATTGTTAAATATTCATAACATGTGTCACCTAGTAAGGGATGGTCAGTTTACAAAATGATAGAGAAGTGGTGTGTTAAGGAAAAAGAGAACCACAGATGGAGAGCATTATAAGACTTAAGATCAGCCATAGAGGAGCACTGAGCATGAAAGTTCAAACATTTTTGACATTTGGCTTAAACCCTGAATTACTGAAGGACTGAAGGCATTATTTAACAGGACTGATTATGTGAGTCATAATGCAAGACAGCTTAATAGGTGTGTGATAACAGAAAGTGAATGGTTTAACTGCTGTCGACTCGTGTTACTTAATGCAGACTGAAAAATCTGACAGAAAAGACAAAAACAGGAAGTGGGCCACATCTCTGCAAGAGTTTCTCTTATCATGATAAAAATTGGGTAAAAGCACCCTCGCTGAATCTTAATGCAATTTGCTTAGCTTCATGCTCTTTTACACATCGGTGTGGCTAGGATTTACTTACCTTATATATAGCAAAGTGAAAATGAGTTGTTGGTGTAACAGGGTTATAGATTTGAGTGCCACTTGGGCCACCCATGCTAAAAATGAATGCACTTATGGTAGTGTACTTACAGATAAACCCACCCAACAAGTGAGACGTGATAAATGTTGAATATATTACATAAAGTCAATGCCTCCTGTAGCCTGTAATTTTGAAACCTTTCTTGCTTTCCTTCCCTTTAGGAGGAACTGTGCTGTTGTTGTTCAGCAAGAATCCACCACAGCTGCTGCAGCTGCTGCTGACAAACACTGATGATTGTTCCATTTTGTACTTTGAGTGCCTTATTTTGGACCTTTACTCAGATATACAGGAGGGGAAATCAGATTTTGCTGAACATAAAGGCCATCAGGAACTTTTGTATCTTGTAAATGAAATATTTGTCAAGGCGATGTGCCAAGACTGTGATGTTTTAATGCCAAGTACATGTTTTATCTACTGTATTGTACAGAGGCTCAATGGAGCAAAGCCATGAACTGTCTTATTATTGTCTGAATGTGTTCATCATATGCTGACAGGGAATGATGACACTAGGCCTTCAACAGGGTATCTACCCTAACACACACACACACACACACACACACACACATACTGTACTTACAGAAAATACTGAATATACATAATGGATTGTGTGTATTTACTTCAAATTGTACATAATGCCTTTTATATTCTCTCTCTAATCACAGACTGTCGCAGGTAAACCTTTAAGCACTTTAAGTGTAACAAGTTAACGTCCATACAGTACATCTGAGATTTAGAATCATCGAGTCACTGTACTAACATGGTCGAGGGAATTTTTCTTTTTGTTACACACTGAATGTCTGTTTTCTCTTCAAAGCATGGTTCCACAAAACTTAATGATGCACTTCCTGGTTTTATCAAGACACCCAGTAGCTGATCAGAACATCAACAGTGATCTGGGAGGAAATTTTGGAAGTGCCATAACAGAATCAGGATGGTTCATCAAATCTTTAATCCAGAATAAATGCATTAATCTGCTCTAGATTCTTTTGTGCCTTTTAATGTTGAAAAAATGATTTGTAATTAATGCTGTAATCATTTATCATCAACCTACTGTATGATAAGAGGAAATTGAGGGAATTTTATTAAAGTTTTTCTATGAAATGCAGTGAAGGGTGTGTTTTTTTATGAGAAACATTCATTCCATAATGCAAAAGGTAGACAGCAGAGGTACATGACGGAGCATATGCATATAGGCCAGCAGTGTCAAGTCAATTTCATCCTGGGTCACATCAGCATTACACTTGCCCTCAAATGTGAGACTATACAAATGTATTTGCCTGTTCTCATATTTCATAATGGCCTCTGTATTTGATCACTGGTTGCTGTAATAACTTAATAATTAATAAAGCAGAAGTCTAGGAAAAATAATGGAAAGTAGACATTCAAGTGTATTATAAAACTACATAACTAACTAAGTAATTAAGTCAAATTAAAGTCAGATTAACAAGGGTTGTTTAAAGTTTGTGTAGCCACAAGCAAGTTTCAAATCCCAAATTTATATTTATATTGACATTACAGCATTTTGGTTGGCTGTTTCTGTTGTACCAGCTACAACCATTTGGTTAGACAGCTGGAAACGGCTATTTACCATACTCTGACATCTAGCAGTGAGATGCCTTCAGTGTGCAAATAAAAACAAAATCAGGACATGCATTCTGGGACATGTAGTTTATAGACACTACATCATCACACAACATACAACTGTAATGCACAAATTATATTTTTTGCAAGCTCTCACAGGCCACATAAAATGAGCTGCTGAGCTGGATTTGGCTCTGAGTTTGACACATATGAGTTTATAAAGTCAGTTTTAATACACAACTTGTAAATACTCAAAGCATTGTCTCATTCATCTTTTATGTCAAACACCCAGTTGTTAGGACCCCATGATGGACCAGGGGATAAGAGGAGTAACAATAATTTAAACCCAGGGGACAGGGAACACAAAAACAGAATTATAAGCCCAGAATGAGTCATTTGTTAATTTAAATTGAAGTCTAAAGTCAACATTTACAATCTAACAAGCAGCTGTGTTGCATGCAGCTGTTGATACTGGATGAAGAGAAAGGTAAAGAACCAGGTAGAAGACAGGAAGCTGGAGAGCAAGATAGCTGGGTGGGGCCAATAGTGCTGAGTGAGACTGATCTCTGTCATTCTCTTGGCAGGCAGTCAGTGTGTGTGCCCACTATAGGATCATGGTCAGGATGGCAGCATGGGCAGAGCTGGGCAGAGTTTGCCAGTGTGCCAGGGACAGAGGGGCAAGCCTATTGAGAAGCAGTGTGATGGATACAATGGGTGCGACAGACTTGCTGCATCAACAGGCTTTTTGCTGCTGTGGCCAGAAATAAACCATAAATACCCCCACTGGCCTCAACCGACCGCTCGCCAGGCCTCCACACCCACACACACCCTCACACTCAGACAGAAAAGAGAGAAAAGAAAGAGGGAAGACGGAGAGCGTGGCTTGTACGTGGTGCAGTGAAGCACAAGCCATCCAGGTAAAACCTCTCTCCGACAGGTCTCTTTTACTCTCCCTGTCCCCTCTTCTATCTGCATCCAAGTGCCTGCTTCTTAAGTAGCGTTTTGTGCTATATTAATGTGATTCTTACATATACAACTAATACAAACAGGATTTGAGTGAAAAAAGCGTGCAAATGTCTTAACTGATAAAAAGCCGACATTTTTGTCTCAGCAACTGTTTGAAGTCCTACCATGTTTTAAAGTTGAAAAATGTTTCTTCTATTAATTTAATGGCCTAAGAGTATAATGCCATCACTTAAGGCTGAAACAATGGTATTGCTGCGCTTTGTAGAGGGAAAATGACAGAACAACAGGGAACCCCAGATCAGCTGCCGGCAGAGAAGGGCCAAGGAGGGGCTGGAGCCACATATAAGGTACTTAAATGAAGAAGAACTTTGTATGCGGTGAAATTAAAATAAGTCAGAAATAGCGTGAATTTTGCTTTTGTGGATCCAATTGTTCAACATCCTTCTGGATCCACATTCTTCACATATGTTTTAATAATGTAATTTAAAAAAATCAGTAGTTAATGTGATTTCGTTCTGTACCTGCAACATCTTTTGGACATCTGTCCATCTTGGGAGGGAGATCCATCTTCTGTGGCTCTATCTGAGGTTTCTCCCATTTTTTTCCTCGTTAAAAGGCTTTTTCAGGCAGGTTTACTTATCCAATTCACAAGTCTAAAGGACAGAGGGTGTCGCACACTATACAGATTGTAAAGCCCCCTGAAGCACATTGTGATTTGTGATATTAGGCTATATAGATCAAATGTGACTTTTGCTGATGGGACTGCACATCATCCAACTCTCCATCTATCTTGCAGTTGGCTGTTTTTGAGTTCGAGAATTTCCGTGGAAAGAAAGTGGAGTTGTCTGGTGAATGTAAAGATGTGTTCGAGAAGACACAGAGAGTTTGCTCAGTTATTGTGGAGTCGGGACCGTGAGTAATCAATAAATCTCATCTGCATCCAGTTTTCCAGTTGTTTTACCTTGTTTTGGATTAAAGGTGCAGTCACCGATTCTGGAGAAAGGCAGTTGATTGCTGAGTCTAATTCCCAGATCATCAAATACCGATGCTTTGGGTTGGGAGCTGCCAACTCAAAGAGTCTGTATTTGATAATCTGGGAATGAGACGCAACAATCAGCTGTCTCACCAACCTGTGATTGGCCAAAGTCTCCCGTCACAGGCTAGATTTTCTAAAGCCTGAAAACGGAGCCAAGATGAGGTGCACAATTCTAGTTCTCTCGCAGTACACTTGAATTAAAATATGCTGAAAGGTGACTTTGGAATTTTTGCTCAGTAACGGCAACAATAAACTGCCTACTTCAACTTTAATGCAGGCATTCACCTGTAATGCATTTTCTCTGTGTCGTCAGATGGGTGGGGTTTGAGCGTCCAGGCTTTGCAGGAGAGCAGTTTGTGCTGGAGAAGGGAGAGTATCCTCGGTGGAGCACCTGGACTAACTGCCAGAGTAGCTACAGCCTGAGCTCATTCAGGCCTCTGAAAGTGGTCAGTATCATCAGTGTAACATTAGCAGATGTTAACTTGCTGTCAAACATGCTCAGACCGGTTGTTTTTCCTCTCCAGGACAGTGCAGATCATAAGCTGCACCTGTTTGAGAATGCAGGCTATGAAGGTAGAAAGATGGAGATTGTTGATGATGACGTCCCCAGTCTGTGGGCTCATGGTTTTCAGGACCGTGTGGCCAGTGCTAAGGTTATCAATGGAACGTAAGTTGCAATCTTTTTACAATAAATTTGATTACTTTTCAAAAATAATTTAATTAATGTGTATTTTTATATGCATGACATTCACTATCCCAGAAATGTTGTACACAACCTTTTCTCCTCTGTCTGAAGGTGGGTGGGATACGTGTATCCAGGCTACAGAGGGCGCCAGTATGTGTTTGAACATGGAGAATTCAAGCACTGGAACGATTGGGGAGCCACTGCACCTCAGATCCAGTCCGTCCGACGTGTGCGGGACATGCAGTGGCACAAGAGAGGGTGCTATATTGCCCCCGCCCCTGCTCCTACACCTCCCAATCCCGCTCCTGCTCCTGCTCCCGCTCCTGCTCCAGCTCCAGCTCCTGCTCCCGCTCCTACTCCCAATCCTGATCCTGTTCCCACTCCCAATCCTAATCCTGCTCCCAACTCCAAATCCCAAACTCAACCCCAGCCTTAAAACCTCCAGCACCTCCTACACCAACTGGGGCAGGCTAAAGGCAGCTAGCCAGTCCCCAGTCTCTTCACTACGCGCCCTGTTAGTCTAGAATATCTGACCATGCAATTTTGGAAAACTGGAACTCACAACAATGAAACATGTAAATCTGTTGGAAATAAAGGTTTTGGTCCTGATTTTGGCTATGTACAAATTATTGCATGTTAGTTATTATACATGAAAGAATATTAGGGATGTGTTTAATGGAAAGCATTTTAATTATTGTATTATATGGCTAATAAGGAGCAACTGTGATAATTTGTGGCTGGGAAACAGGATTAAACAGATTGTGGTAATTATGGTTTAGTTGAGGCAGTTAGGGGGGCTGTCTTCTAGTTGACAGTCAGGTGCAAATTCAAATCAGCACAAATTGGCAACTGACCCTTAGCCTCATATGTTTGAAACATTTAATCTCATTAGCCATCAAGCATTTAAGATGTTCAACACAGACAGGATTGATCCTCTGCATGTACAACACACCTTTATGACTCTTGGCCATCTTTTTTTTAAATCTCATTAATCTCTTTATTACCTTTGCCAAGAAGGTCATGTTTTCTGCGCTGTTTGTTTGTCAGTCAGCAGGATTACAGATTTTCATGAAAGTTGGTGCAAAGGAGTAGTATGGGGCAAAGAAGACTCCTTCCAGGTTATATAATAAATCTTGCAAGGGAAGGCTTAACTGAAATAGAATTATGGAGTAAGAAAAAGACTAAAAGACCCCACACTGCTACCCTTTTTAACCTGTTCCATGTGTAAAATTGGTTAGAGTTGATATTTTACACCAGCAGCAGCAGCAGCAGCTGTATTTGTCAAATAAAAAAATCTTTACCTCTGATATTACTCTGCAGGGCCAATCAACTTGCCGCTATTAATTTGAAAGATTACTGGGGGGGTTGATTTTTATCAAAAAGACCAAAAACTCCTCAGGTAAGAGGCTTTCCAACAAGTCTTACCCTGTTGTGGCCAGTAGTAGGCTACGTGTAAATAAGTAAATTAAATAAAAAATACCCTCCCCCTTTTAAACCTGTTCCATGGTTATAATTCATCATTCATCAAGATCAGAGGCAGATGTATCTGTCGAAAAATTCTTTACTTTTGATATTACTCTGCAGTACTAATCAAAACGAAACTGTTAATATTATTTTGATGACTTTTAAGGTTTATGCTCATTAACAAGACAAAAAACTCCTTATGTACGAGGCTGTAGGAAGTCTTTCCATGTTGTGGTGAACAGCAGAGACGGGGTGAAACTTAAGTCATTGGTTAAAAGAACAGCTGGAACCGCCCATAAAGTTCCAGTGATCCAATCAGACGCTTCCTTCATTCACCCGGCTCGCGAGGTGGGCGGCGAACGCGCAAAATTTGAAAGTCGACCGGAAACAACGTTGAAAGAGGAAAACAGTGTGCTGCCCATTTCGCATTTCAATGTTTCTGTGTGTATTAAAAACTAAATTATAGTTTCTGCATGGCAGTCCGGTAAGTAATCTTATGCCGTACTGTTTTGTCCCTGTAAAAATAGGTGAAGGATACTCGTGCGTGTCGCGTTAACGTTTTTGTTAGCGAAGTTAGCAAACGCTAGCCAACGTTAATTTAGCATGCTAACGGGATGCATTGTTGACATTTGTTGACACTGTTTTGTCTTGGTCTTTCTGTAACCTCATACTGCTGTAGTAGACCATCATTGATCAGCTAACGCGCTACACTTAAGTACATATTTCTTTTCACTTGGACTTACTGTGTGTCATTCGCTTAGGTTATCTGTTGTCAAGAAGCCATGTTGAAGTTCAAATACGTGAGTCAGGGTAGCCTGAAAACGCTGCCATCATCCGAGGACCCCATCACCTCCCGCAGCTCCAGACTCAATCAGGTGTTTCAGGTAAAGTAATGTTAGTAGTCAAGTATTCTAATCATTTACTCAAGTAAAAGTACTAATACACGCTGTGAAATTAAAAGTACAAATTATGCAGGACAGTGTTCTCTGTGACTCTTTTACTATTATATCTGATGTATCTGGAGCTGCATTAATATGTGTGTTGCATTTTACTGCTTGTACAGTTGACGTACAAAAGGTTTACCTACTTTAACTACTTTATATAGTGTTGGGTAGTTTAATCTACAGCAATGCGTCAGATTCTCATGCTTTGTAACAATGCATTTTCCTGCTAATCTAATTGAGTTTTTAAACAGTTTATTTGGTTTAAGAGTAAGGCGATTTTGGTTTGGTCTTTGTACAGTTAAAAATCAGCCACAGTAACTGCCAGTAAATGACTTCCTTTTCCTATGTTTTTGTGTTATTTTCCTCAGGGCCGAGTCAGCTTGTGTGGGCAGCAGGGAGGATGCACTATAGGTCGGGAAGAGTTTCTGGAGGCGCTGCTGCTACTGTACCAAGAGTGCACCTCTCCAGAGCTTATGAAGATACATAGTGTGGCAAACTTTGTCAATAAGTGTAAGCATACTTTTCACTCACACATTATTGGATGTTTTTTGTTTGTTGTTTGTTTTTTGTTGCCAATCCAGTTTTTTTCCCCATCACATTAGTCTATACAATCAATACAATTGGTTCAGCTTGTAAGATATGTATATGTATATATATATGTATGTGTATGTGTATGTAAATAAAAATATCTATATATGTATGTGTATGTATATATATATATATATATATATATATATATATATATATATATATATATATATATATATATATATATATATATATATATATATATATATATATGTACTGCTGTGCAAAATGTGCAAGTAGTTTTACTTCATTTCTCAGAAACAGTGGGAGTAAAACCTCTGTGTTTGTGTGTGCTTTGTGAAACAGTTTCTGATGTGGTGTCAGAGCTGCGGGCCCTGCAGCCTTCACCTCATGACTTTGACGTGCGTGCAGTGGTGGGTCGTGGTCACTTTGCTGAAGTCCAAGTAGTCCGGGAGAAGGCCACCGGGGATGTTTGTGCACTGAAAGTGATGAATAAGACTGTTTTACGCACTCAAGAAAATGTAAGATACATATGGTTTTAGTAGTTGAAACACTGCAACAGTAATTAAAAATAGAAAAGAAATGTCCATTTTTGTTTTCCATGAATCTTTTGGCTTTACCCCATAAATGGCCTTTTATATGGATGGTGTTTTTATATGTCGCAGTAGGAAAAAGGCAAGTGAAAATAATAAATTGAATGGTAACTGAATGCTACTACTACTGCTTCAGTATCAGGGTCCGGGCATTGTGCATGGTGGCTCACTGTTACACTGTCATGGCTTACTAGGACATGTAGCCATTATTAATGTTATTCGTGACACCCGTGCTTTTCCTGCTGTGACAAATCAAAATGTCTGCGGCCTATTTTTTCAGAGCATTTCGTTCAACAAGTATCAAGCGCAAAAAGCCAAGAAGCTCAGTTGCTGCAAAGGTTATGAAGGGATTGTAAAGGTTCATTAATCACTTTAGACACATTTCAGAAACCATGACATAGGCGTTCAAATGAACTGAAGATTTTTTTAATAACTGACACTGCCAAAAACTGACTAGAAAATTCTGCTGCTTATCACTCAATAAACATGACTACTAATAATGAGACGATAAATTAAAGACTGTAATGCATCTGTAGGACTCAAAGGTTTTACACAAGAGTTGTGTATTTAATGTTTTTCACTATCTTCCTTGCATTCATTGTACTGTTTATTAACCTACTTGTTCCAAAGTTGCAGTCTGAAAAATGCCCACTGGAGGGTGCTGTATGGTTGAATACACCAAACCAAAATCTGGGTACATTATTTCACAGCTGTGCACTCTGGCATGTGACTAATAGAACAGATCTGAGTCAGAATAGTACATGAGCTGTGCCAGGAATCTGAACAAGTTGTATGAACAAGAAATGTTTTGTTCATGCCACCTGTGATCACTTAATATAATTTTAAATGTCACCCCACTCACAAAACTAGCATCATGAACCGAAGATAGGAAAGGAGGGCAGGAATTCTTATTGTCAAAATGTTTGATCTGTGCATTAACATCTCCTATCATTTAATTGAAAAAACATTTTTTAGATTTTAGATGGCATTTTTAGACGGATGAATTTGTGTGGCTGATGTATTACTCAGTAACAATTTGTGCAGCACTGCTGTTGCATTAATTTAATGTACAGTATATGCACTGATTGATCGCATTCTTTTTCAATTCTTCTCCAGGTGGTTTTTCATGAAGAGGAGCGGAGGATCTTGGCTCTGAACAGCAGTCCCTGGATCCCACAGCTTCTCTACGCCTTCCAGGATAAAGAACATGTTTACCTGGTGAGGCTGCAGTTTTTTTTTTGTAATGATTTTGGGGGCAGACTGCAAGGACTACTTTTTACATAAATTCTATGCTATAGGCCAAAGGAGATTAATGGGCTAGTATAGAGGTTCCTAAAATTTTTCATCCCAAGGCCCCCCAAATAGCATTAGCTTATGGCTGGGGTCCCCCTTTTGTGAGGTGTTCTTAAAAACTCTTTGACAGTATCACAATAAATCTAAAAAAACAAAAAACAAACAAAAAAACAACTTCTGGATATCTTTCTTTACTTTTATTAATGCAATAATAATTACATTTTAAATAACATATGCATTATTAATTATATTTTGTAATAATACACATAATGATAAAATTACCTGAAAGTAAAAAGAGAAGAATAGTCAGGGTATGTTTTCTGGCTGAACTCAAAAACTAAAAGCAGGGGTTGAAAAAAACACATTTCTAAAACTTCAGAACTGCTGTCACTTGGCCGAACTATTGATCCTCAGAAATCTTCATTGTTTATAGGTTGCCTGTTTCTACAACCACAATGTCTTTTTTTCTATTCCCAGATGTAAACTACACCTACCTTTATGCATAGAGCACAAGATAACTTATATAAAGCACCGTACAAGACTTGTTGTACAATATTCCACAGCTGTGGTTTCCAGAACGTGACTAATAGAACAGTGGGATCAGTCAGAATAGTACATGAGATGCTACAGTAAGGGATCTGAGGTGAGCAATGAAAGGAACAACTTGTATGTAGAAGAAATGCTTTGAAGTGTGTGTGGGGATAGTTTGCCTCATTCAAGAATGAATAAATTACCTTCCAGCAACTTCAAAGTTTTGTTGTGATTTCATGTTAGCTTGCAGGCTAGCCACCAGTACAAGCCCGAGTCACCAGGGTTTTGTTCAGGTTAATGACATTATTCGGTGCTGGAAACTCCACTGAACAGGACCTCTGATGGGCTGTGTGCACTTCTTGAGCCTAGCTGTGATTTAATATTTACTGCAATAAAAATCACATTGTCACATTCCACAAACTATAACTGTGAAAAGCTGAGAAAAATGTGACAACCATAAGCTGAGCTAACTGCTTCTGTACTTGATGTGGATGTATAGAACTAAATGATCTTGTCATTTGCCTCTGGTTATTTCCCAAAATGTTAGTGTACCTCTAATAGTCTAATTTTCCACTGTGAATCACAGTGTCAATTTTGTTATCGCAGAGAACGTCCAGAGTAATCATCGTGATGGCTGTTAACTTCACAAAGAATCTATATTTTCTCTGATGACTGGCTTGGAGTGTAGGAACGAGCACACTGCACACTGCCCTTTGTTTTTCTCTCCTCTCTCCTTATACCTCCCATCATGCCCCCTGCATGTATGTCTCCATTCTTCCTCCTCCTCTCTTTTCTCTCCCCCCTCTGTCTCACCCTGCTCTCTAACTGAGCATGGAGGAAAATACAAAGCATCCATCTTTATCCGTGTGTCAGAGAGGCACCCAGTCTCCCTGTTGCTAGGTAACACTGGAGAATGCTCCCGTTCATTCAGACTCACCGACCATTCATGCACCAGGGGCTCTCGCCTGTTATGGCTGTATGGTCGCCACCGTATAGCTCAAATCAGCCTGACCAAAGCCTTTCATCTCAGGATGCTGCAGACAGCAGAAAATAGAAACTTGAGTCAAACATGACCACGTCTGATTTGTGTTTTCAAACTTTAAAGAATCTTATTAACATATCTCTTTTGTTGTTGTGACATGTTGCTTTGACTGTAAACATATCTTGTTTTAGCCCGTGATCCCAGATAAATAAGGCTATCAGTTATTGTTGATGTATTTTTAGCTATTAAAGACCAATCCTTTGACTGCAGTATCACAGATAAATCTGCAATAGGATCCTGTGTTACATAACTGAATCTGTAATGAGGAGAACCACCCTATAAGCTTAAGCTGAATAGAGCTTTGATGTAAGCTCAGACACATGTGCTCCTGCACTTGTTGCTTTGTTTTTCTTTCTAAATATAGGCCTATTTATAGGCATTCATAAATGTTTCAACAGCCTGTGACGCCTGCTCATTTTAATCATATTCATTCAAATCCCAAGTGCTGGCTATAGTTTTATACTGTCAATTTCTGACTGCATACAAATGTGTCTCCAGGCGATGGAGTACTTGCCAGGTGGTGACCTGATGTCCCTGCTAAACCGATATGAGGATCAGTTTGATGAGTCCATGGCTCAGTTCTATTTGGCTGAGCTGGTAGAGGCCATTCATGCTGTCCACCAGCTGGGCTATGTCCACAGGTAAGACACCCAATACTGAGTCCAACCTGTCAACAATGAAGGATTGACATTTCAAAAGGGCTGGACAATATAGCTGAAGAAATTGCCACGACAAAATTAGGAATGCACAATAAATATCTGCGCCCATATTGGCCTATCACAGCTATATTGGTCTTTATCGCTATTGTGTATTGTGTCAGATAATAATATATAATTTGACAGATTATGTCAAAACATGTCATTTGAATTCTATGGCAAAATGCTCTATAAAAGCCAAAGTATGTTTTTTAAATTTTTTTCAATGATCTGGTCTTTGTTTTTGTTGTCATAGTGATGTCAATTAATTAGGTTTTCTCAGAGCTATGGAATATTAAATCATTCATCTTTACTCACTACATCTGAGCTTTTCTTACCTCAGCTGTCCATAAACCACAGGTTATATCAACTTCTTTTTAAAATCCCAGCATGTCAAATTATCAGTTATCTTATCGGTGTTGGTCAAGAGAACTGGGTAATTATCATATTGGCAGAAAAAAAATCTATATTGTGCGTCCCTAGATAAAATGCTTGATTTCCATCAATATTGAATATTATTAATGACCAATTTTGAACAAAGACCAAGAGAAAAAAAGTTTGAATTAACCACCTTATTTATTGCGGCAAACAGGAGATATACTTAATAGGCTGGGGAAAAAACATTAAAAAATAAAAAACTGCCATACTGGTTAGCAAGTTCCAATACTCACCATCACATGTCTATGGCACAACTGAACAACACACCTGTTAAATGATGATGACTGTACTATGAGTGACACACAAACACCAAAGACAAAGGATATGATACGCTAGGACTTCACAAAGACCAAGGTCCGCATCCGGACTAAATGGCATTATCAGTACAGTACGTTATGAAATGTAATGTTCTCTATTTTGAAATAAATTTTCTACTGATCAATACATTGTTAGTGACTTTCAGTGTCCAGTGTAGCAGGTGTGACTGATCAATCCTGTCCCCAGATTAATGTAGTTTTAATGTGGCTCACTGTATTTCCCCCGTTCCCCGACAACATTGTCATGACACGACATGAACTGCTGGAAAGAGTGTTGGTGAAAGAGTGTGTGTTGTTGCTATCAAGTTCAAGCATTAATTTTGCACTGGATTTGTGATTAGCTCCTAAATCAGGTCAGTTTTCTCTAGTACACAATTTATCTAAAGTAGTCGTAAGAATGTCTGAGTCAGAAATAAATTGATTATCTGTGCTGCATTTACCTTGGCTTTGTACTGGCCCGTCATATGATGTTAATTAATTGCTTGTTGAATGTGTGTTGCTTAAAGATCTTAAGTGAGTTGATTAAATGTTATTTTGTTATTAGCAATCGTTACGGACCTAAGTCAGGGCATATTCGTTTTGTGCTTTCATGGCAGTTTTCATTTAATGCATTTAAGTGAAACTATTAAATATTTTATTGAACAATTTTCTTATTACAATTGATGCTATGAAGTGTCTTTTTCAGATACATATCACTATTGTTTTATTGCCCAGGCTTTCGTTTCAAGGCTTTGAGGAGTAACATGAAGTAGTGCCAGGGATCCTAAGTTGGTGCTTGTCCTCTTTGATCTTCAGTAAATATCATTCTTTGTTTGGCTTTTGTTTTCACTCGAAGGCCCAAAACTCTTAAACATTAACTGGACATGAGAAATATAGCATTGTAATTTAACCTAGAGTGCCGAGTGTGATGTTATGTAATACAAAAACATTGCTGGAGTTTACAAATGTATTCCATTATCATCAGAGCGGCAGACATATTACAGTACTCGGGCAACAAACAGCTCTGTAAAAGCAGTATCAAATCCCTTCTAAACTATCCACTTGCAGAGATGTCAAACCAGAGAATGTTCTCATCGATCGCACTGGTCACATTAAGCTGGCAGACTTTGGATCAGCTGCCAGGCTGGCTGCTAACAAAACAGTAAGTAGATTACAGAGTTTGCTCTATGTATTAACTTCAGTGTGCCTGACGGTGACATCATCGGGTTTTATTGATGCGTTTACAGGTGGCAGCTCCCACGGTGCCTGTTGGGACCCAGGACTTCCTCTCCCCCGAGGTCCTGGCAGCTATGAATGGGGGCTCTCACAGCACCTACGGGGTTGAGTGTGACTGGTGGTCCCTTGGCGTCATAGCCTATGAAATGATCTATGGCAGGTCACCTTTTGCTGAAGGCACTTCTACCAAGACAATCCACAACATCCTCAACTATCAGGTACATTGAGAGTAATCCCGACTGGTACTGCATTGTTCACTAGTTGTATCTGATCTGTAATGGTCTGTAACTTAGAATTCCAGATGAATAAACTATCTACTTACCATTTCCAGTACACTCAGTGGTAGGGCTGCACAATTAATCAAGATATTAGCAAAATATGGCCAAGTGCAGTATTCAGATTGCAGAAGAATTTTTTTATTGAAGGAAAAATGTGGGACAAAACAGCATTTTAATCAAGTACTGTAGTGCTGCTACAATTCTTGCTCTCCAGGTATAAGAAAACATGCTTGTTTGATTGAGTCCAGGGCAGGAATTAGCCCACTCAGTTTAGCCATGTGCCCCTCAAAAGTTTATATGCCCTGTGGCGATAATGGACTTGATGCCCTGCCCACACTGCCCTGAGAGAGAAAAGAAGTGTGCGAATATAGACACAAGTGTCGACGTGATATAAACTTTGTTTGGCCATGAAGTGTAATGTTACTCTACCGTGCTGTGGTTTACGCTGCAGACTGTAGTATCTGTTTATAGTTATAAACAGATAGACCTGCGTTATATATGCTTGTCTTCTCTATATTTTCATTGCACTGCTTCCCATGCCTCTCTTTTTGGAAGCCCATTACCACCAATGTGATGGAAAAAAGAGGACCCTGTAAGTCATTATGATGAGTTATTATCTCAAAAGTATATCAAAATAATGAGAAACTTTGTCAACATTATTCCACTATTTGGAAAAAGTTATTTCTAAGTTATAAGTAATTATTTTTAGATACTAATTCATTATATATCGCATAGTATTTACTGTTAAGTCATTATATAGGCTGACCTCTGACTGACCTCCACTATCCCTGTACATAGCATTGATAAATTAAGAAAAATATTGAATAAAAAGAATTGAATAATTGAATTTGCTGTGGACAGTTAGCCTGGTACAGACCCCAACAAATGTCACAACATCATGATTTTAATGAAAATGAAAATCAGCTGTTCTCAGATAAGGGTTCGGGGACCACCTGGGGTTCATGGCACTCTAAAAAAAAGTATTATGTACAAAGTATTCAGTTTCACTCATTAAAATTTTTATTACATATAAAAAGGCTTCATAGTTCAATGCCTAATATTTTAATTTTTAAAATCTAAATAGTTCATAGATTCTGTTCTAATCTAACAATCTATGACTCTTAATAAATAATGAATATCTATAAATCTTCTTTCTGCCAGTCAAGGACCCTTCACTCAAGCATCACCCATTACCAGTGAAACCACCCGTCTCAACAGGGACATACATGAGGGTGTCTCAGTATATTTTCTGTCTTGTAAGGGGTGCTTGGCTGAGAAAAAAATTGAGAACCTCTGCTCTATGGAAATGTGCAGTCTGATTTACCTGAAGCAATACCTAATCAGTCTGCATTATGTAATGAATCCTTGTCCGTGTTGTTTGCCCACAGCGCTTTCTTAAGTTTCCGGAGGAGCCGCGGGCCAGTAAGCAGTTTGTAGACTTGCTGCAGAGATTGCTGTGTGGAGCCAAAGAGCGCCTGGGTTTCCAGGGACTCCGCTGTCACTCTTTCTTCTCCAGCGTAGACTGGAACAACTTGAGACAAGGTGAGGAGATTCCTCTCCCTTGAGACTCTGCTCTTCTGCCTTTCCAGTAAAAATGCTCAATTTAGCTTGAAATGACACAGTGTTGCTATAATCACATTACTGGACAGATGATGTACGACTAGTTGTCAAATCTTAATGTTGTTTATAATATACAAAAGTGTATTGTGTGTGTGTGGTTGCACATAGACATCACACAGCGACTGCGTTGCCAGTGGTGTTGTCAGTAGTAAAATAATGAGATTCTGTGTGCCGTTGGCAGTAGGCCAGCTCTTTCCTGAGGAGGAGATCGGGAGGGAGGCAGAGACAAGAAGCGAAGCAGTCAGAGTAAAGATCTGCAACTCATCTGCTTCTCAACAGACGCAGCACAAATCTTTTTTACGCCAGCGACACTAGACACGCTCGCTGTGGCGGAAATACACGTGCGTTTGTTGCACGTCATTGTTGCCATCAAAATCTGAGACTGAATGACATTTTCACCTGACCAGCTGTGGGAGAAAACACACCCATAACATTCACATTAATGGACATTCTCAGGGAAGCATGATCACATTAAAGAACTGCAGCAGTACCACAGTGGCTCTGTGATTCAAAACATATGGCTGCAGGGGCGATGTGGTGTTTATTTTGTTGTGCGGAGCACCTTGTGTCTTCGGATGAATAAACCTCTCCTTTTTGTGATTCTGAAGCGACTATCAGTGCAACATTGCTCTGCCGGTCAATTCCTCTGAGCTGTTCTCCAGTCATAATACTCTGATCAACGCTGAATATTAATTAATCTAGTTGTTTATTTAAAATCCTCATGATTATCAGCAGACTATGATACAGTGTTTGAAATGCAGGAGCTTTTTGTGCCTGTGTGCGTGCTGAAGAGAAGATTTATAGTTGATTTTTTGTTTTTTTAATTTTCTGAATGTTAATTGTCTTAATTGATTACCTTTGAGTAATAAATATCAAATAAGAGAAAAGCACATACATAAATGTTTGTATTAAAATGCAGAATTGATTACTGATAACTGGATAGAGATAGAGCTTTATGCCTCAGCTTTGGCTCCAGCTGATTAGCTTGCTCTGCTGCAGTGAGGGAGAGCCAGTGAGCATGTGTATATGAGAGAGAGAAGGAGGGAGGGAGGGACAGAGAAGGCAGCATGTGCATCAACGCGCGACTTACCGCACTCTAGGCTCCCACCGCTCCGCTCCGTTCCTCCTCCTCCTCCCTTCCTTTCTCTCCCCTTTCTCCTTGTTGTGTTTTTTTTTTTTTTCCTTTTTTTTTTACTACTTTTCTCCGTCACTGCTTCCTTTTTTTCCTTACTTCCTCCTCTCATCCCTACTCCTGCAGTTCTCCCGCCTTTTGTTCCTGCACTGCACGCTGAAGATGACACCTCTAATTTTGAGGAGCCGGAGCAGGCAGCCCCCCGGCCAGCCTCAGCAGCAGCCCAGCGAGGAGCTCTGCCAGCGGGCTTCCAGGGCCAGGATCTGCCCTTTCTAGGCTGGTTCTTCAGCAGAGCGTTGACAACATTGGCCAAAACTGAGTAAGTGCAACCTGTTTACTAAGCATTGTTTGGCTTTTATTTTCCTAAGACGCCCCTCTTTTTCCTGTAGACCTCCTGCATACACACACCTCACTCACACACCTTTGTCGGTTAAAGACCCCATGCTACCGTTGGCTGCTGTTCTGCCGTTAGACTCCTCATTACCACGGCAACAAATTCCGGGTAGCCTTGTTTCGGGTGACCTAGCCTGGTGCCCTGGGCAGTTGGTGTTGTGTCCCTGTCATTAGTGTTGTGCCTGTTGGGGTCCAAAATGGGTTTGGCCATATGCTGTGTCAGACCAGGAGCGAGGGAGGGCAGGGGATCTCCCCGTTCTCTGGTGCCCTCTCCTCGTGATTTTGTGCTTTAGGTGATTCAATACATGGATAGATCAAAATGAATGGACCGGACGATGTGAGCTGGCATTATCTTGCCATCGGCGCTGATTGGTATGCGGCTGAGTGTGTCAATGAGGTTTGCTGAGAGGTGGAACCCCAGACACAGACACACTCCCACCCTTTGCTGCTGTTATTGTGCTTTCTCTGTTACTGTGCAGCATAATGGGCTCCTGACTTTTATAGCATGGGTTTTGGGACTGTAATTATCCCTAATGGTGTTTGGCTTCTTAACCTCTGATAATAATGCAAGAGGATGGGTTTCATTTCTGTAGCCCCCATGGCAGTGCTCTTGCAGGTTAATGGTCCTGGAGACTGCGGATCAGGACAGCAGCAGCAGCAGCAACAGAAAGGGAAGAAAAAGCGTTAGCAGATTAGACAGGGAAAAGGATGAGAGCTCAGATTGGGGGAGAGAATCTATTTCTATGGTTACTACCGTGATGTTTTTTTTTTTTTTTTTCTGTCAGTCCCCACCCCCATCTTTACCCGTCTCATCTCCTCCCCTCTTTTTTCTCCCTCTTCTAATGTCTCTGTCCCTTGCTGTTACACCATCAGTCATCTGCTCATGGTTTTTAACTGAAGCCAGTCATTTTCTGTGCTGCATTTGATTATGAGGAGCTCATAGAATGTGTCAAATCTGTGTGTGGGCGCATGCATATGCGTGTACACACATTCTTCATTACAACCCCAAAAAGGGAAAGAGAACTGAATGAACCCAGACCCAGGCATAATGAATTGCTAATCATGTGTTTTGGGTGTTCCTGCTATTTTCTTTTTTTCATTCTGTGAGAACTTGTCAGTCTGACTGCTCATTAGTAAAACCCAACAACAAAATCCCCTTAACAGCTTGCCTCAAAATTTATAAGAGCTCTCTGAAGCTCTCTGTGGTTTAGTGTCAGAAAATCATCTTTGCAAAGTGGCTAGAATGTCGTTTGATAAACTTCTGCCTTTTTATTTAGTCAAAAATGTCACAAAAATCTACCCTTTTGAGGTAACATCAGGCAATGTTGATATGTTTTAGAAAATGTACACAATATTTTTTACAAATTGTGAATATATCTTTGGTTTTTGTGTTGGATGGACAGTCTGTCTGGTCAGTCATCCAAGACCAGGATATCTTGACAAGGGCTGACTAGATTGCCATGAATGGATAGTGCCAGATGGCCATGTGGTACAGATATTCATAGTCCCCAGAGGATGATTCCTAATAATTCAGGTGAACAACTGACTTTTCATCTAGTGCCATCATCAGGTCAGAATTTCACCTTGAAGTGGTATCTCAGCAACAAATGGCCCAATTTTCAGGTCTGATGAGGACTTAAATGGTCTTTTGAGGTTGATTGTTTTAATGACCCTCTGACATGTCCTCTAGTGCCACCACCAGGCCAAAATCTCCACTTCGACACAAGAAAAAAAAAAAAGAACTTCTGCTCCACAGCAGATAAACACATTTTAATATTCAATTGCCTTTTCCCTAGCGCCACCCACAGGACAAGAGTGGTATGAAAGTTGTGCATATGTTCTTTTAAGTTTTTTCTTTCACATTATTAAAAAAATAGTTGTTGATTTGTATTCAGGTTAAAATGGACCCATTTTATTTACAACATAGAAATTGCAGACATTGTTAGTATGAAATTAGCCTGGGAACCGCACAAATCTGCGAGCGATTCTTCATTTGTTTTGGTAGATACATCTGGCCACCCTCCCTTTCAGACAGATTTCCACCCACCTAGATCTCCATTTATTTAATTTGATGCAGGTTCACGATGACAGAGGAGCGTCACCAGGTCCATATTTGAATCGTCACACATTTCAAGCACAATGCACCAGGCTCATGAAACTCTGATAAAACTGTCAAACTAGGAAGCGCTGATCAAATATGAATCAAGACTCTGTTGCCACATTGCCTGTTTCCCTGCACATGTTTTCAGAAACATATTTTAGTGTGTGTTTCTCCTGCCTGCAGCACCTCCTCAACTAGCGTGTGTTGCTACTACATCACAAGTTTCGTTGCTCTGATTGGTTGTGGGTCTGTCCAGTTGCACCCAGATTGGTCTGCACCCATTGATAAGAGCCCATAGAAGAAGGAAACAACCTGAGATATTCCAGACTAATTTGTTTCTGTGAATTAATCTGGTGGTGCCAGGCTGGAGTGAAATGTCAGCCAACATGATGTTACTCAGCAAAAAGAATAATTAATAAGGAAACATAGTTGCAAGAATATGTTTCAGTCATCTATGACACCTTAGATGGTAAATTGAAATGGTAAATGTATTTGA
>JAJHUR010136271.1:0-21825 GCA_027495735.1 Lutjanus campechanus | reverse complement strand
AAGTGTACTAATCAACTGTATTTGATCCACTGTGGTCCTCGTTCTTTGTATGTATGGTGGTGATTATTTGGTTATTGGTTTCTTCAACATTGTGTTTGGTGCTTTTTTTTGTTTTTATATAAGCACAAGCTTGCATTGGCAATTACAGTGAGTGGTTATTTTCCACTTTCTACTGACAAATGACTGAAGGTTCCCTCTGCAGCCCTGTTAGTGTGTTTTCTGATCTGTTTTGTAGGATTATATATGTTTGTTTGCATTTTCTTCAGTGTGTGTGTGTGTGTGTATGTCTCTTCTTTTTGTTTACCTGATCAGTGCTGCAAAGCCTTTAACTTGCACAGTTTCCCTGAGTCCCCCATTTCTCTTTGATTCTCTTCAATAATGCAGTCTGCAGTGGCTACTCATTTATTTTCCCTCCACGGTACAAAGACATGAAAAAGACACTACCACATACCTCACTCAGTTCTATCTCTGTTTTGCCTACATGTTTTTTAGAACAGAGAGTAGAAGAAGGTGAGATAGGAATCTGTTCATCCTTCATACTCACTTAGAGTTAAAATTCACCACCATCTTTGACAGTTTTAAGAAAGATACAGTTAAATGGAAAAACCATTCAACTGAATGCATTAAAACTCCAGCAGAAGACATTTAAATTATCACATTATCTGTACAATAGCCCCCAAAACTGTTCAAGTTGGCACTGGAGAACTTAATGAATTTTTATGTCTAGCATCAATTTTTAATTGGCAACAGATTCAGTTAGCTGGAATGTCTCCTCATTTAGATTCCTGTGAAAATGACTGGCTGGGGTGCTGTTTTTGTTAGTGATATGAGTCAAATGTGTGTGTTTTTGTATACTCTATATATATATATACTGTATGTACTGTATACTTGTGTGTGTATTTCAGGGGGATTTTTCTTGATGCAGAGAGGCGAAGGGAGCAGTGCTTGCTTTTGTGATTATTTTTAACACTGTGACTCAGTCTGAGTCAACTTTATTAAAGATCCCTCTGCGGTGTTTGTGAGCTCATTCATACAGAACCATTCATTTGTTTCGAAGACTTCTGTTTCTGTCTTTTCTCAGGTCAAGAACAAGGTGAAAATGGACTTTGTGCTGAAACAAAATAGGGCATCACCTTACATAAACAAGAGAAATGAGTGTGTCTGACTTAATACAGAGCTCTGAGCAGACCAACCCCAAGCAAAAGCACAGCCCAAATTCTCCTGTCACATTATTTTGTCAGGCAAACGGCAAATATTCCCAGGTCTGCACAGCTGTTTTGTTCATGCAGTCTGTTTCGTCCTGAATGTACCACGATGAATAAAATATACTCATCTCCTTCTCACTTCAAAAATGCTCTGTTGAATGTAATCCCAATTGTTGTCAGTATCCTTATTGTTGTGACTAGATATTCTTCAGGGTCCTTTTCTTTAAAAGGAAACTGTTGTCAATGCATATTTTTATGCTCCCAGTGTCTGTTGCTCATTTATGATGTGTGGGTGTTGTGTCTGTGTTTCAGCCAGTTTGATTACAGCTACGCTACTGTCAAGACTTGCCATTAGATGATGAGCTTTTCAGTGATCCTCTTTTTTGTTAGCTTGTATGATTCAAGAATTAAAGATATTTTGAATATTATCTGTGTTGTTGCAAAATAGAAAGCAAGTATTTTGAAACATTCTTTCATGTACACTGACATAATCTGGATTTGTTTAAATATGGTAATTGACCTGTTTAGACAGTCGAAGTATAACGAAAAGTTCTGTACAGAATCACACTGCTAATACAGACAAGATGCGCACTAGAGCTGCAATGATTAATCAATTATTAAATTAATCGTCAGCTATTTTGATAATCGATTAATTGTTTTTAGTAATTTTTTAATGGAAAAAAAGTCTAAATTCTCTGATTCCAGCCAAATCCAATTCCTTCAACACTACAAATTTAACTGTCCATCTTCAG
Source organism: Lutjanus campechanus (assembly GCA_027495735.1). Classification (NCBI taxonomy): domain Eukaryota; kingdom Metazoa; phylum Chordata; class Actinopteri; order Lutjaniformes; family Lutjanidae; genus Lutjanus; species Lutjanus campechanus. Next base: position 19,868 of record JAJHUR010136271.1, on the reverse strand, counting down.
AACCGTCATCCCGTCATTATGTAGAATTTCTGATGAACAAAAAGAAACAAGCACCAGTGAAAAAACAGTCAGCAGTAGTTTTCTTTATTTCACCCAGTGAATGAGTACATTTCTGCCTGTGGATTAAGAGTAGGCGTAATAATATGTTAATTACACTACAGGATAGACTCTCGCTTCACTGCAATAAGTTAAGTAAAGAATGTGCATATGGGGCAGCCCTGTAGCTCAGTTGGTAGAGCGTCTGCACCATGTATGGAGGCTGTTTGCTGGTTTGACTCCTGCCTGTGGCCCTTTGCTGCATGTCATCCCCCCTCTCTTCACCCCTTTTCCTGTCTTCTCTTCAGCTGGCCTATATAATAAAGGCCAAAAAGCCCAAAACATAACTTTTAAAAAAAAAAGAATGTGCATATATCTGTCGATCAGCCAAAATGAGTTGGGAAATAAAAGATTATTGGATATATCCCTAAATTTTAAATGTTTTTGAATGCATCTATACATGCAAGTATGTGGTCACAGCTGTTGCCAATTTGTGCTTGTTTTGATATTTGTCATTAAGTGCTATGCAGATAAGGCATGTAGTTTTGGCTTAAATAGAACTAAAGAATATATATGTTGTCCTCAGGTCAGTGTCCGCAGGCCTCAACTCTCCTGCTAAGACCAACTCCATGGAAAAGAAACTGCACCTTAAAAGCAGAGAACTACAAGAAACTCAAGACAAATGTCACAAGGTGAGGGTGTATCTTTAAGCTAAGAGTAGCTCCATCAAGCAAGACAAAGATGGCATGAATAAGACCACTGATGGCTGACTAGAAACTGTAAAACTGTCTTTTTGTTTTTCCATATTGTGGAACTTTGTTTCGAGCAAAAATAATTCCATCTTGGGTTTTATTACCAGACGTCCTGAGTTTATTCTGGCTGGCTTGCTTAACACAGATCAAGCAGGCTTCTGTTTCTTCTCTATGAAGCCAAGTTAATCTTTCTGTGTGTACAACATGACAACTACATATTTTCTTGAAGCCTTCTGAGTTTGGTGGGAATAGGGTCAAATAAATCAGCAATCATCAAAGTCTGTGCTGATGGACCACACTCACTTTTTTAAATCACTGCTTTTTTAGAAGCAGCATACATGTATTATTATTTCAGGATGCAGGTGCACAGGGGACATTTTTATATTATGTTGTTGAGACAGACTCCAGTACATAAATCCAGAGAAAATAAATACATAAACATGAATTCACCAAGAGAGAAAACAGAAAAAAATTTTATACTTGTATCTTCATATAGGTATATACTACAGGATAGCATAGTCTTTAAATCATCACTTTGAATACATTTTCATGTCTTTCCCATTTAAGGCAACAAACTTAACACAACAGTTAACCTCTAAATGCCATCGCAAGTTGTCTCACTTCAGGAAACTTGCAATGAACTGTGCCATTTTCATTTGTGGGTGCAGATGGAGCAGGAGATCTCCAGGTTCCAGCGTAAAATGACTGACCTGGAGTCTGTGCTCCACCAGAAGGATGTGGAGCTAAAGGCCTCCGAGACTCAGAGGAGCATCCTGGAGCAAGACCTTGCCACCTACATCACTGAGTGCAGTGTGAGTCATAGTAACATCTATGTCCCTGTGTGTAGAATTGAAAGAATTGTTGAAACAAAATAATGCTGTAATAGTGTTCTTTTTTCACATTGGTGTGTCACTGGCTGTCCTTGGTACCTCTGTATTGATTTGAACGAACAGCAGTCTTGAGTTTGTGAGTACATATGTGTTTGCAGAGCCTAAAGCGAAGTTTGGAGGAGGCACGTGTGGAAGTCTCCAGAGAGGATGACAAGGCCATGCAGCTGCTGCACGACATCCGCGAACAGAGCAACAAGCTGCAGGAAATTAAAGAGCAAGTATGTAAATCTTCTTATTCAGATGATCCTCTGTCTCCTCCTTCTCATCACGATAATGATGTGGTACATTTGTAGATTTTTCATAAACACTTCAAGGTATTTATACCAAAAAATGTGTAGTGAAAGGGAAAACATGCCCTCATACTGCATTCATAAGGCCATCATTTTATTTGAGGAGGCTCTTCTTCTCTCCACAGTCTTGTGTTCCTGCCACCATAGCTGATAAAGGAATAACTAAAGCAGCAATCTCAGAACCCATCGGCTATCATCTGATGACGATTTAGTGTCTTGAGGCAGCGACCAATGTTTCAGGCCTTACAGACACCAACCTGCTTCCGATACCAAAATCTTGTCCCTTGTCTACAGATTGTGCATTCATATGCAGATATCTGTTTATAGAGATTACTGAAGCAGCAGTCAGATTATTCTCAGTGTGTCCCTGTTACACAGGCAGGGCTTCCCCTCTGAGGACTCTCTTGTCCTTAACACTCATAAAGGTCATCCCTCCAGATGGCATCCCTGCAAGGTACAGAAGTGCAGGAGACTTTGATGATTACTCAACAGATTTGCCCAAACTCCTCCCAGGGGAACTGCAGACAGCACTTAGAATTTTGCAATCAGCATTTCTAAATCAAATCATAAATTGAAGTCGCTCTCAGAAATATTTTTACAGACAAAAACACAAACAAGGCTTGTCATAACTCATGATCAAGCTCATTGTTTGTTTAAAACCAACCGGGTTGCACTGAAAGTGACAAATCAAAGAGCAAAGTGTTTACAGACATCTTTGTGGCATGTTGTCTCTGCAAAGATTTTTATAGATGTAAGCATTTATTTTTCCTTTCACTTGTGGTCTCTGTGGTGCAAAGTTGCCACTGCAGCTTTAAAGTGGTAATCCTTGAGTTGTTATCTTTGATTTTGACAGTTTTGGTGATAAATGGTCATTGCTGCAGTGCACTGCAGTTTCTATAGAACTGCACAATGAAACAGTGTCAGCACATCTGTGAAGTATATCTTTGTCTGTGTAGCATTGGCAGCAATTGTTGCTTGTGGTAAGAGCTCATTTCCTCTGTGCAGGCTGAGCCAAATAAACTCCTGCTACTGCTGTATGCTCTCAATATGTACATATAAAAATCTGCTGGTTATTTTTTTTTAAGGAAAAGCTTAAATAAAACTTAAGATTTATATAAGAAAAACACACTTCATATACCAACTTCATGAAAGTTGTCATGTGCTCACATTGCTGAGTTAAATAATTTTGTAATACACAATTGACCACAATGAAATTTTGAAAATGCCTTATGTCCTCAGTGAATATTTTCACACTTAACAGTGTTCCTTTGCTCAGAAAGAAAAATACGTTTTCCAAGATAATAAAAACTCATCCTCTCACTTAGATGACAACAGTGATTTGTCTCCAGCTTGTACAGAATGAGTGTGATCACAGTCTGAAGTCATTTGGCGGGTTACAAAATATCAATTGTATGCCAGTTTAGCAGTTCAGTTCAACACAACATTGTGTTATAAAAGGGATAGAAAGTGCTATAAGGGATGTGCTGTAAGATGATCAAAGTGGTGGTGAATCTGACTTAACTTGATGAAACTACATGTTCATGTAAAGACAGACAGTGTTCAGATGTTGGTTTTTTCCCATCTCGATGACCATTGTGTGTTGTTTGGACCCAGGAGTACCATGCCCAGCTGGAGGAGATGCAGGTGACCATCAGGCAGCTGGAGGAGGACCTCTCAGCTGCCCGACGCCGCAGCGACCTCTACGAATCGGAACTTAGAGACTCCAGGCTAACAAGTGAGGAACTGAAAAGGAAAGCTGTGGAATACCAACAGAGAATCCAGAAGGTATGTTTGCACCAAATTCTTTTCATCAAACTAGAGTAACAGTGCCTTTTCATACACAATACCAATGTGGACATGGATGTACTGTATATGTTTTTGTCTGTGCTATTTTGTCACATCAGAGACTCAGTTCATGTGACTGTATCATATGTATATAAGATGGCGTCATGCATTGCCACTCTAGTCTGAAAAGCGGTTGTGCTCAAAATGGCACTTTTTGTTTATTTCATTATTTGCTTACTTGAAGCTCAGCACCTTCCCTCTTTTGGTTAGAATAGGCATGTATACTCCTACTTGAATTATAATATTTCCAAAGTGTGTTAGCTCACAGAGAGGAAGAAGCTGATTTGTGTTTTGTTTTTATGTCACTCTCTCCTGAGTATTTCCCTTGTTTAGGCTAATTTCTGAAATAATAGCTTATAAGAGCCAAGCACACAATCTGTAAAGCTTCTGTAACAATCAAACTGCCCTTTTCTCTTTGGTTTGTTTTGTTTAATAAAACTTGATGCCGTTAATCGAGCATCATTGAATATAAAATTGCTGACCACTTAGCTAATCTGACACACTAATGGACTTAAATGCCAAATGTTTTTTTTTTTGTAAAAGATATTACATTTGATGCTGCACTGCTGCTGCACTTGTAGGTGACTAAGAGTGATCCTTAAATATGTGATATTCATTTTCAGCCTAAAACCAAAACATCTGATTTACAGATTCTGAACACTCAAAGTAATTAAAAAAATCTTAAGATATTTAAGAGCAATGTAGTTTGAGTTGTATTCACAAAAGAGCAAGCTCTCAGTTACATTTGAAGAATTGAGCATTTGATAGTCATGTGGATAAAGGCCCAAACGTCCTCAGTTGAAAGCGATGTGTTTTGGACACGTGACTGGGAGGAGGCTCCAGAGCAGTGATTACATCTCCCTCTTGGCCTGGAATCTCTTGAGAATCCTTCAGCAGGAATCAAAGATGTTTATGGGAAAAGTGCCGCCTGGGCTGGTGTGCTTGCCCCTTTTTCCACCGCAACCACCAGAAAGTGGATGGATTGCATTTTATTGAATGCTTTCTACTGTATGCCAATTGTTTTTCAGGCTAAAGAGCAGGGCAAAGCTGAGGTAGAGGAGCTCCTTTCCAAACTAGAAAAGGTAATAGATCAAGCTTGTCAGATTGATCTACATGCTTAGAGCCAGAGTTACACTAACAGGTCTGGAATGAGTTGTCTGTACTTTGTTTTTTCAGACCAATTCTGAGCAGCAGGTGAAAATCCAGGAGCTCCAGGACAAACTCTCCAAGGTAAATTAATTGTTTCCATGGTCATTATGGAATAAGGAACAGTTTATTCAAATGTTATTTAGGTATTTCATTTTATTTTCAACATAATTTGTTCTTTAAGCAAAGTGAATCCTTTATTTATTTGTCATATATCCTTATCCTCTGAAAAGCAGGTTCACGGAGCTTATGTATATACAGAATTTAGCAGTTACTGCAGCCTGCTGTAGTTCTCTGTTTATTCCCTCGAGTAGCTCTTTTTCAGTGTCTCTGTGGGTAGGAATTGACCAAGCATATCAAGAGGTTTGTCTTGGGATCCACTAACAGCCCTTGACCTCCTGACCTCCCACAGGCAGTGAAAGCAAGCACAGAAGCCACTGAACTGCTGCAGAATGTCCGACAGGCCAAAGAACGGCTGGAGCGAGACCTGGAGCGCCTGCGAGGCAAAACCGACTCTAGTGACACTTTAAAACGCCGCCTGAGAGAAACCGAGGTACCAGAGTAATCCACAATGCTAAATCACATAAATGTGTTAAATAATGCGGGTTTGTTTGTTAAATACTGTACCCCAACACAAGTCACTCTTTTCTGTGTGGTTAGTCTTATGTTATTTTTCTTGTTGTGTAAGCAGGAGGGCAGGAAGACCCTGGAGAACCAGGTAAAGAGGCTGGAGATGGTTGAGCGGCGGGAGAATAAGCTGAAAGATGACATTCAGACCAAATCCCAGCAGATCCAGCAGATGGCTGAAAAGATCCTGGTGAGAGAGCTGCAGATAAGGCTCGCTAATACTCCGACCACTCAACCCCTAATTTCACCCCCTACCCACCCATTCCATTCATCCAGCCCTCTCTCGGTCTATCCTCATCACACATGTACACACTGTGAACACTTCTGTTTAGTGAGCAGAGCCCACACAGGACTACTAGTCAACCAGTCTTTACATGGATAGATTTTAACATACATGAGATTTTACCAGTGTCAGCATGAACAGGCAGCGCCACAGCCGACTTGTGGATTTCCAGCTTTTCAATGCAAGTTTCTTTTCTTATTTCTTATTATTTTAACATATTTGACGTAAGATTAGAATTGTTAAAATAGTTTTCACACTGTTTTTCAGTAGAGCTGCAACAATGACTTGATTAATTGTTTTGTTGTTAACTATGAAATTAATCTGCACATATTCTACCTATGATCAGTGAATCATTTTGAGTCATTTTTTGACGAAAGAATGTCCAAATTCTCAGATTTCAGGTTCTCAAATGTGAATTTTTTCTGGTTTCTTCAGTGGTCTATGACGGCAAACTGATTTTAGGCTACATTAAGTAATCATAGTGTTGTGTGTTTGTATGGAATAGACTTGTCACAGTACCAGAATTTTGAACTTCGATACAATACTAATGTTAGTATTGTTGTTTTAAGAAATGCAGTACTGAAAAAGTATTGAAGTGTTGATTCTTTTTGACAACCTTAGTATGTAATATACAAAGAAAGACATTAATGTGAGAAATGTGTAGTGTATCTTGGATTAATGGTTACTGTGTTAGATGTGTCCAGTTATATCTGTTATATTCCTCCCTGCAGGAACTGGAGGAGAACCTGAGGGATGCCCAGTCAACAGCCCAGAGGATGGAAACCCAACTGGTTCAAAAGGAGAGGCTTTATGAAGACAAGATCAAGGTAGGCCACATGATCCAGACTATTGAAAACTGCATATCTAAAAATGCTCACATATATAAATGTAGTAATTTCTTGTAAGTCCTGCTAGTTTAATTCAGTGTTGTGGTGTCATATACGTCAGAGCTGTCCCATATTTTACAGTGATGTTTGACACCACTCTAATTATTGCTTCTGCGCCAGGTTGTACGTTTACAACCGTGTCAGTCTGTGATTTTATTTTTTTAGTAACTGCTTTATCACAGAGCACATTACAGACTTCAACGTCAGTGTGAATTTGTCAAATCAACACTGGCAAGTGTATTATTCACTGGCTGTGTCGGATCAAGGTCCTGGAGGCCCAGATGAAGGCAGACCTGGCTGACAAGGAGAGCCTCGAGGTCAGAAGAGCCCAGCAGGAGGAGGAGTCCAGAGAGAACTGCAAACTCATCAGTGAACAGAAAGCAGTAAGGAAACAGACTTTTTAAAATTATATTCACTCGGGTATTTGTAATTCCATTTCTGTCTAGATTCAAAGTATTGCCAGAATGGCTTAAAAAGTCTCTAAATGTTTTAAATTTACATTTACTAATAGCAGTCCTTACAGAGCATTTAATGGTTTTAAATTCTGTTTGGGTAGATCTTAAATGGGTTTTTTGTTATTGATGCTGTAATGATGGTTCAAAATAGTCTAAAAAAGAGTGAAACTATTTTAATAATCGATCAATCGTTGTCATAATCCTTCATGGGAAAATGGCAGCCTCTCAAATATGAAGATTTCCCACTTAATCAGTTTATTATCACATTAAATTGAATATCTATGAGTTTGGTCTGACAAAACAAGACATTTAAATACACCACCTTGGACTTTGATTAACTAGGATGGACATTTTTTAGTATTTTCTTTTATAGATGTACTCCTAGATTAAACATGACAATTATCTTTAGTCTTTGTTGTTATTTGATAACAGTAAATAAATAAGCCGATTTGTACAGGGGCAAGTAAAAATTGACTTCGGGCAAGTAGATTTCTGAAACATTTACATTGAGCAGTGTTACATTGAACAGGGTTCATTAGAATTAGCAACAGAGTTTATCGTTTTCTGATTTTAAGTTCAGTTATATAACCCTCAATGGGTTAAAGTTGTTTGAGAACATACAATATGATACCTTTTCATTCTCCTCTGAATTTCTTGTCAGAATGTGACAACTAGACTCCATCATGCTTTTTGACACAGTAATTTGTTATAGTGGTTCAAATGTATTGGAATGTACAGTTGGATTAAATTGCAGTATACTTCATGTTGCACTATAAAGCCTGGGCTCAAGTCCTAATCTGGTTAATGTGGTAGAATTGAGGCAGTTAAGAAGCTTTTAGAGGCAGTCATCTGACATTGACAGTAGAAGATTCAGGCAACACCTTAATGGACTCTAATAGGATTTCACTGCAGCACAAAAATTTCTGTTTCCTATAAAAAATGTGCTGCTGTGCATCATGAATCTTAGTAGGATTTGGTTTTCAATCAAAGGGGAACATATCCTGGATTTGAACCTGTTTGTTGGGATGTGATGTCCACCATGTTATTTTGTTGTCTGACAGACCATTAATGCTATGGATTCCAAGATGAAGAACCTGGAGCAGCGCATCGCTGAGCTGTCAGAGGCTAACAAGCTGGCCGCTAATAGCAGCATCTACACCCAGAAAAATATGTGAGTTAACTGGACCCTCTACCCACACTGAGCTTTTATGAGTGCCCCCACCCACACTGACTCTGTTTCCTCAAGCCTCCAATTGCTTCATTTGTCTGTACTTAAATCTTTGTGCATCATCGCTGATCTGTCTCCCCTGTGTGTAAACAGTGTACCATCCCTTAGGTTAGTGCAGCTATAATCAATATTTAATATTAATAATATAACAACAAAATCGTATGATAATGTGAAAACAGTGTGAAACGGGATGCTCATAGCTATTAACAGAGATTTATCACCCAAACCTGCAGCTCCCCTCAGCTTTTGAGAGCTTTATAGCGAGTTTTAGCTGTCTGGCCCATAACTTTACTGTTCTGGTTCACTCTCACTGCTCTCATAGCGTAGTTTCCAGGTGGTTATCTGTGAATGAGTTCTAAAAACCCGCTGTGCACTACCTGCTCAGCACCGAACAGCAGACAGAAACAGTTAGCAACAAACAAACAAGCTAAAATATTTGTCTCAAGAGTTAATAAGAAAGCAATAGCAGAGCTGAAAGAGAACAGATTTTGGACTGACATTCACCCAGAGGCTAGAAACACAATCCCAAATGAATGATAATGTTGCTACACCCAAGTGGCCAAAAAATCAGTCATTGTAAGTTTAAGAACTGACAACTCAGCTTCAACTCAACTTACAGAGTTCATACAAAGTCTTGAAACCTAGAAAATCCTTTATTTTAACTGTTACATTTTTAACTGCTAGGAATATGCTTGAATTTGAATTTACTCCTGGTAATGTAAAATGGTAATGTAAAATGCTCATCATTCATGTAAACCAAAAATCTTTTAATATTTGAAATGAAATGATCGAGATTTGGTGGTCCTCTGCTGATCCTCTGGAAATTAGCAAGCATTAAATAATCATGACAAAACATACAAAGTTATGAACAGTTGGTAAAATAAAGAAAGTGACAATATACATTGATTGCTGTGGATATAAGGGGATTTAGACTTGGGTTCATAGTAACACTCGTTTTGGTTCGTTTTGGTTTCAGGTACCTGAAAAGTGCTTGAACTTTACTCTTAAAAAGCTCTTCAAACTGAACTTAGAAATGTGCTTGTTTAAGGAATTTGTTTTACTTGTGTTAGTAAAATGTGAATGTTGACACCTGAATTTACAAGATTTTGTTTGCTCAAATGAATTAGCTACAGTAAATCAGGACACTCGTTGGCTTGCATTACTCATTTTCCTTATTTGTGTTCTATTTAAACTTCTATCCTAAACGTTTTTATCTTTCAAGTAACTGCTATGAAAGCTGCAGCAGTTTTTGAAAGATGCCTGCTTCTAAATAGTCAATTTATAGACACTTGTGTATATTTTTGTCAGGAAAGCCCAGGAGGAGATGATCTCAGAGCTTCGGCAGCAAAAGTTTTATTTGGAGTCTCAGGCAGGCAAGCTCGAGGCCCAAAATGCCAAACTGGAGGAGCACCTTGAGAAGATGAGTCAACAGGAGCAGACCAAGAGGACCCGACTGCTGGAGCTGGAGAGTAGGCTGCGTGAGGTGAGGCAATAGGAAGGGGATACACAGCTCAAAATCTGTTGGCTCAAGATTAAGTAATTCATTTTAACTAGCACACAGTGTAGCGTTTCATTAATACTATCCACAAAAGGGATTAAGGCAGCTGATCTGCTGGCGAGCTCAGATCCCTTTCAGATAAACAGCTAATTAAATACAGTAGGTCTGTAATGACACCTCTAGAAAATTGCCACTGGGTGTCTACACAAGCTGCTTCTAAGGGTCCAGTGGAGACGACAGCCTTCATCTGTTATCTCTGGAACAATGTAGTTGCATTGGCTGACAACAGGTGATGTTTAAGCGTATGAAAATAAAACAGGACATCGTTGCATGGCCAGTGAAGAGTTTACCTTTTAAAGGGATAGTTCAGTTTATTTGAAGTGGGTTTGCATGAGGTGCTTATCCACAGTCAGTGTATCACCTACAGTCGATGGCAAAGTCAGCAGCCAAACATGTTGCTCATCTACTGCTGCCTCAGTTGGTTAATTTGTTTGTGTCATTGTGTGACCTTAGTGTTTTTAAAGCTTAGTTCAAAATCATTGAAGTCACACAACACAAAAAACTAACAAATTAAGACAGTGATAGACAAGCACCTCCTGTGTTCTGTAAAGTAAAATGACTGTTTTTAACACCGGTTTCTCATCTGAAAATGCTGTCTGATAGCAAAGTAAAATGGTGAAAATATTCTAAATATAGCCTACACTTGGGCCTTTTTTAAGTGGCTAAAATATGTTTTGCTGCTGATAATCCCACTTTTGAGGTTAAGTTCCCACGTTTTCAAGCATCCACACTGCTGAAGTTTCCTTGAACAAGATGCTATTCGACAATCAGCTCCGGTCTGCAGTCTGACCTCGCTGTGAAAGCTTCATTATTGTGAAGAACTCTATTCTACAAGATTCACCAGAGTTTAAGATTGATATATTAAAGTTAATCAAACAAGAAGAAGCATTTGATAACCTGTAAACTTTTGATAATGCATTAAACTAGATTGGAGTTTACATAATGTTGCTCCACCTCCCTGAGAAATGCATCACAAAATCCATTAGTTATACTGTATGTGCATCCAGTGCGAACCTCTTCTATAAAAAGACATTTTGACATAATTGAGGACCGCAATGCCCCCTTTCTCATGTTGGAGAGCTCTCAGCCCCCTGGTGTGCTGTCTGCCGAGGTTACTGGTGGACAGCCTGCTGACTGGATGTCATATCTCTACCTCCACACACTCTTCCCCCACTGAGACGTGATACACAGATTGGCACTAATTGCTGGCCTCTCTGCACCCTCACACACAAACACACACACACACACTGTACTCTCCCACGCACAAATATGTACTTTCATATTAGATCTACCGTTACTTCTCTATGGAGGAGCTAAATGCTCTTGTGTGTCTCAGATTTTACTCTGTTTTAAGATTCTTCACCAGCACAGTGTGTTCTTTTAAAATGTTTGAAAAATTCTCAAATTATTATATATTTATTTTTAGTTTTGAACAAGTATGACAGTTTAAATCCAATTACCAGAGCTCCTTTTTCCACTGCACTTTTATCTTTCTCTGTGCTGTCCAATTTTGCACTTAGTAGTAGAGTTTGTATTTGCATTTCTATAGCTGCTGGTTGGACTTGTGTCCCCTGAAATCCTCTAATTGCTCCCCTTTTGTCTTTTTCCTTATACCATCCATGCAGCTTGAATAACTTCAGATTAATTTGATACTGTTTCAGCTTTGTTTTTCTTACTTTGTTCTTTTAATATGTCTTAAATTTATGTGGGCATTAAAAATGGTCCTGAAAAGTCTTGGCATTGGCTGTATTGTACTGACAGCAAAGGTGGGCTGTACAGTAGGTAGTCGAGTTTCAAATTCATATCAATCATACCAAAAAAGAGAGATGTGGGTCAAATGGTTTCAAGCTGTCCTCCATGTTGATTTTAACCACTTTTTAGATTCCCTCCAATTGCTGAGTCACCCTGATGTCCCAAAACGCCTACCATCTGGTACTCTGAGCAGGTTGAAAAAAAAAAAAGAAAAATAAGCTGAAAATTAAATGCAAATACAATCTGTTTCAAGTCTGATTTACACTGTGATATACACACAGCACTAACCCTGGCCCTGTTTCTTTGTAGATGGGCCTAGAACATGAAGAAGAGAAGCTGGAGATCAAGCGACAGGTGTCAGAGTTGACCCTGTCCCTGCAGGAGCGCGAGTCCCAGATTAGCAGCCTGCAGGCTGCGCGCCTCGCCCTGGAGAGCCAGCTGCAACAAGCAAAGACTGAGCTGGAGGAGACCACTGCTGAGGCTGAGGAGGAGATCACAGCCCTCAGGGTGAGACAGACACGTGCAAGCACATACAGTATGTGTGCCATCAGATTCAGCAAAATACAGGTGCACATATATTCAGAACAAATATATTAAGGTAGGGTGATTTCAGAATATTCTTCAATGTGCCTTTTCCTTTTAGTTATTTATTTGTATGTTGTTTAATTTAAATGTCTAGTTTAAAGGGCAAAGTTGAATGTATACACACAGGAATTGGTAAAAAGAAAGCAACATTGGAATATATACTGTAGATGTATATACATATACAGGTGTGGTGATGTGCATACAGCATCTTGAAACTAGTCATTTTATTGTGTAATCTTATTTCTATGAATTCTTCTTTAGTTTTTAAAAATGTATGACAAACAAGTAAATGTTTGATGGATATGCAGATCTCTAATCCAATAAAAAGATGAAAAAAAAACACAATGTATTTAGATTTAGGCAATTCGTATTATGCCCCCAGTCCTCAGGAAAGCTACTTTAAATACTGCTGTCAGCATTACATCATTCTTCATTGAATGCAGCATTCGGATGTGTTTGTATTTTTGCTCTTCATTTGTTCTTGTCTCTCACAGAATCACAGAGATGAAATTCAGCGCAAGTTTGATGCCTTGAGAGACAGCTGCTCAGTAAGTGCAGTCACAGCTTTTTGTCTCCGCTTTCAGCAGCAGCAGAACAATTTTCAAAAGATTTCACAAGACCTTCAAATGTATGATGATTCATGTTCAACTCTAAAGATAATGTAGCAATATAGTCCTCTGAATCAAGTCTTTGATAAAGAAGCACAGCTTGCTTTCAAAGTACATTTTCCAAATGTTGGGGCAAACATTTGAGTCCATAAAGTACAGACTTCTTTTACACATACACAACTACTATGCCTGAATGGATCACATGAATGACACGTAGGTGGATAACACCAATGCACAACTTTGAGCAATTTGCATCCTTTAGCTTTCAAATGAAACATCTACAAGATCCTATAGAGTGTTTGCACCTGTGTCACAGTTTGGTCAGTATCCTGGTTGTGCAGCCATGTTGGAGATACTGGGATGTAAACAACTGAATTAACTACATGCTAAATATTCAATTTAAGTTGAATTGTGGATGACTAAACCACAGAAAAGTTCTGGAAAATGTGTGGAAGCCACTGAAACTCACACAGAGGGACCTGGTCAGGAGGGAATGGTGAAACATTTAGAGAAACTAAGAATAATAGATTTTGGTATCTTACTGATGGGATTTTGGAAGCAACTTCACTATTGATGTAAACATTAATTAATGTCATTGTAAAGCTACAAGTTTTTGTATCACTTCATATGATTCTTTCCTCTTGTCTTTTGTGTCCAGGCAGATATTTTTATCCGTTCACTTCCATAAGCAAAGCTAACAGCTCTCTCTACCTGTCGGTGTTGCCTCAGGTGATCACGGACCTGGAGGAGCAGCTCACACAGCTTAGTCAGGAGAATGCTGAGCTGAACCGCCAGAACTTCTACCTGTCCAAACAGCTTGATGAAGCGTCAGATGAGAGGGAGGACCAGCTGCAGCTCAGCCAGGAAGTGGACAGGCTGAGGAGGGAGGTTGCTGACCGTGAGATGCACCTCAACAACCAGAAACAGGTGACACACACATGCGCACAATTGAAATGAATTGAAATGTATACCTACAGTAGCTCATATTGGTAGATAAAGTGGAAAGTCAGTTATTTTTTCAGTGTGTTTACATGTATGCACTTGCAAGTTTTAGCTAGACTTACATATTTAACCTTTTTTATCCTCATGCTCCAGAGCAAAGATGTGGTTGTTTAAGTCTCATAATACCGAGACTGTGTGCTGTCACTGAAAACGCAGGAAACAACAATCACATGGTTTTGCCCAAAAGCTTCAAAAGATTTTCTCTTCACTCTGCTCTTTCGTTTCTCCTCCTAGAACATTGAGACACTGAAGACCACATGCAGCATGTTGGAGGAGCAGGTGGTGGAGCTGGAGTCCCTGAACGATGAGCTGCTGGAAAAGGAGAGACAGTGGGAGGCTTGGAGAGGTGCCCTGGAGGATGAAAAAAGCCAAGCTGAGAGACGCACCAGAGACCTCCAGAGACTGTTGGACAACGAGAAGCAGAACAGGTGACATACAAGCATGAACACTCTTACAATTACTTCCACTGTTATTAGAAATGAGAGTGACTGCACTATGTTGTTCGACATACATTAAAATGTATTGCTATTGTAAGACTTGTTATTGTGCTGGTGATAGGCTGCGTGCAGACCAGCGCAGCAGTGAGTCTCGCCAGGCAGTGGAGCTGGCAGTCAAAGAGCACAAGGCAGAGATACTGGCTTTACAGCAGGCTTTGAAGGAGCAGAGACTGAAGGCAGAAAGTCTGTCTGACACTGTGAGTCATGTGTCTTACTCATGATCTAGCTTTAATCTCTTTAAGTAAAGCAACGAATATTTGTTTTAATTCTGAGAGAGAAAATTAATTCTGTGTTTGTGGCTGGGGAATTCAACTTTTAGTTGTGTCTATGTAACATGCACTCAAATGTTCTCACAGCTCAATGATCTGGAGAAGAAGCACGCCATGCTGGAGATGAACGCCCGCAGCTTACAGCAAAAACTGGAGACAGAGAGAGAACTGAAACAGAGGCTGATGGAAGAGGTAGAAAGTGAAAGACAATTGCATAAACACATGCCTGTATTCATGACATTTTAGTTATGCCTCTATTATAGACTTGTCTGCTATAAATCATTCAAAAACATGAACATTTTTTTGTTTGTTTTTTGTTTTTTGTTTTTTACATTACTTGAACATAAAAAGCAAATTACTTGGCAAGAAGGCAAGAAATATGCTGAAGGAAATGTGGCCATACAGATGCAAATCATGCACAAATATTCTGGACCATTTTGCTATAGAATGAATTCAGTGTTGCATGGAACAGGATATGAGAATGGGAGGACTGACTTTAATGTCTTTTTTTTCCCCTCTTGTTGAGTTTATGAGAAATCTACTTTATTTGCAATTATTAAATCAAAGCAAAGACTAAAGTTAATTTTAATGTTTAATCTAGGGCTGCAACATCTATAAAATGTCAGACAATGGTGAAAAATGTCCATCACAGTTTCTCAAAGTCAAAGGCAATAGCAAAACCTGAATATATTCAGTTAATAATGATATAAAACCTTTTCTGCCATTTTGCATGAAAGAAATACCATAAAGATTAAGGGATTATCAAAACAGTTTAATAATTAGATTTTTTTTTTTTTTTTTTCCACTTGCCATGTAGGGCAAGTGAGTTGCCAGATTTATTGGCCTGACATGACATTTTACCTGCTTGGGCAAGCAAGCAATACTTATTGTTTAGCTCTGTTTTAAACAAAGACATCTGCGCTATATAAGTTTATTGACATGTAAATTATTGTGTAAAGACCTTAATAAGCAAATAATACAGAAAACCTGAAAAAAAAAGTCAGATTTCTTAATTTAAAATCTGTGTGCTGGTGTCCTTGCAGCAGGGAAAGCTGCAGCAGCAGATGGACCTCCAGAAGAGCCACATATTCCGTCTAACCCAAGGCCTGCAGGACGCCCTGGACCAGACCGACATGCTCAAGACTGAGCGGACGGATCTGGAGTACCAGCTGGAGAATATACAGGTGCTCAGTGCAATACCATTGCAATTTGATGAAATGCAGCAGTCTCCTGGGAGAAGGAGAGTCCTAGTTAGACATTAAAATAGTGTGGCTGATGTTGGCAAGTAACAAAGTATCTCAGGGGGACCGAGAGGGTATAGGAATCCTAATTCATGTGTTCTCAATGGGAATTATTTTAAAGTTGTATTCAGAGGTATTCCCTCTCTGAAGAGCGGTTTTCCTTCCTGCAGGCTGTATACTCCCATGAGAAGGTGAAGATGGAGGGCACCATCTCCCAGCAGACCAAACTCATTGACTTCCTCCAGGCCAAAATGGACCAGCCAACAAAGAAAAAGAAGGTCTGGGAAAACATAGTTAAGATTATTAAATGTAGGGTTGTATGAGGTAAATATAGAAGATGTTGGGTGGCATGCCCTCAGTTTGGAGAGGCAGAGAGGAGTGTCAGCACAGAGGTTAACCAGGTTGCTGCTGTGGACAGGGTCAACAGCAAAACATTTTTTTCAGAAAATCTTTAAAAAGGTCCAACTAAAAAAAACAAGTTTACTTTCTGTGTATGCTATATTTAGAAAAGGCTGGTTGACAGCAATGTAAAGCGGTGGAAATATTCTTAATATAGCTATTAATTAAACTGATATTGATTTTTTTTTTCTTGGTTTGACCTTCTGTAAGTAACTAAAAGACCTTTAGCAGTTTATTGCTGAGCCTCTGCTTCTCCGAACTGGGGGTATGCAGACAGTAGGTAATTTACTGACAATAAGTACCTCATACAACCCCACATTAAGAGAATCAAACAATCCCTTTTGCCAAATTAGACCCATGAACAGCTTCTATTCTTAAATATATATATATATATGTGTGTATTGAATTGTTCTTGCATAGTATAAGTAACATGTTCCCTATCTGGACAGGGTATATTTGGGCGGCGTCGGGAGGATGTAGGAACAACGACTAATGGGGCATTGGCAGGTCCACAGGCCCAGCCGGCAGTTCCCCTTCAGTACGGAGACATGAAACTGGCTTTAGAGAAGGAGCGTTCAAGGTGCGCAGAGCTGGAGGAGGCTCTGCAGAAGATGAGAATAGAGCTACGATCCCTCAGAGAAGAGGGTAGGGGTTTTTATTTTTTTATTTATTTTTATTTTTTTTATTTATTTGCATATTTGTTTTTGATTGTTTTGTTAATTTCTCTTTTTTAATAGGATTTTATTTAGATTTCAAAGTATATACAATATGCATTTTTCACGTCAACAAAACAGAGACACAAAAATGCCCAATATATGTTTTCTCACTCGACGTCTCACTCACATTAAAACAATAACAAAAGCTGGAGTTTGATGACATCTGTAGTAGCGTGGGATCATGGGAGTTGTTTTCTTCATTGTTAAACAACCACCATTGCAGATAAAAATCTATCTGTCATGACAGATAATTGTGTTCATGGATGAGGTAATGTATTCAAGTTTTATTCGCATTTTGGTAATAAAATTGGCCGTATTTCCTTCCCTACTCTCCGACGTATCCGACATATTCTGTGTTTTCCTGGAAGTTACAGCAACCACAGGCTAGTAGGAAACACACTGTTACCATCAATACATTAGCAATTTTTCTGGGTTTGAATATTGTTGGAAGCATTTTGAATAATGTAAGTACACTAATCAACAAAGTACATCATATTTGTCTTGTGTTTTTAGACATTTTAAGGCAGAAATGCTACATGTAACTTTAACAACAAAACAAAACCTACTCCAACACACATTTACACCACACAAACACACAAGCTCAACCTTAATATTTTATCTGATCAACTTCAATATTTTAAATATAAATGTGGCAGGCTTTATATCTTACTGCATTCTTTGGCAGCAAGGAATGTGATGATGCTCTGAAGCTGACCATGGATTGTCATCCTTACATGTACAAGGACAAATTGTAAATTGAGTTTTTAATTGGTGTTGACACAGAGAAGTAATCTTTTTTGTTTTTAATCAAAGCTCATACCAGCATAAAATTTGTTCTGTGGCTGCCATCTGAGATGAGAAATGACAATATAAGTCAGCTCAGGAAATCCTTTTTTGTACCTCCTCCTTCTTTTATCTGTTCCCAGACATATTTAACAGAGTTGCCATGGCAGCATCGTGCTCCATTACCTACACCTGCCAGCTCCTATGAGATTCATTTCAGAATTTGCTTGTGTTTTGGTAATGGAGTCAGATATTTCCAACTTAATAGCTATTACTTATCTAATACTAGGATGTTTTATTTGTTTATGATGATACAGCGGCTCATTTCAAAGCCCAGGAACATGTGGCTCCTTCAACGCCAGCCCAGGCTCGACATCAAATCCTCATGTCAGCTATCGTCAAATCCCCAGAACATCAACCCAACCCCAGTAGCCTGCTCAACCCCTCCACCCGCTGCAAGGAGACTTCTACCCCTGAAGGTTAGTCACATAAACACACACAACACAGACTAATAAACAAACACACAGGTAACCTCAATGTTACCCCCAGCCCATCAGCCTGAATTTGAACCCAGGATCTCCTGTTTTGAAGCTGCACAGTTTCCCCCCACAGGAGTTTTTCACCCTTATGCTATCAGTGTCGACACAAATGGACTCCCTGTTCACTTACGTTGTTTATGTGGTGTGTTTTTATGTGTGTTCTTTCTATGGCCTGTCTCATAAAGCAGGATTATGATTTTAAATAAAGCTGGATAACTGTGCTCAGTGCATGTTAAACCTGGCAGTGGAACAAACCAGGGACATGGACTGAAGTTTTTATTCACTGTTCGTTTATCCAGCTAACATTGTAATCCTGCTCAGGCCTGTCTCACAAAGTAAGAATAGTGGATTACCAGGTAACACTGGTTTTAATGCGGGCTTTTCACTATCACAAATTTAAATTACCTTTTTTTATGGGGTATGGGGGTCACCATGGAAACTGAATCTTTGCTGCATATATAATAGCTGCGTAGCAGGTCCAGTGGATCATATCAAAATGTTAAACAACCCATCTCCTAATAAAACAATTTTGGTAACCCTTTATTTGAAGGGGTATGCACTAGACATAACCATGTCATGAAAGCTTTTATGAACATAGAGGAGTCTTTATGAATGTTTATGACTGTTGTTGTCATTAGGTGTCATTTAACCACTTATGTCACTTTTAATACAAAGCTGAATTTGTTTGACATGTCTCTGTTATGACATATGGCATGACATGGCAGCTTGACATTATCAAACTTAAACAAACTTTTTAGCTTTAAGTACATTATATTATATGAAACTGCCCTATGTGTTTGGTATTGACACTGGCTATGGAGACCATTAAAAGTGTGTCATGAATATTTTCCTTGACCTCAAGTAAAGTGGTACATTTTGGACTCGTCATAAAGATGTCATTAATTTTTATTACACTGTCAAATGGTTTGTAAAGGTGCCATGAATAAGGGCATTGGAGTACTGTACCAATGTGGATTTTCTTGCTGGGTTTGGCTCCTGGTACCCTGGGGCTAAGTCAACTAATTAAGCAGGTACCTCCATAGCTAACCAAGCTAACTAGCTAACACCAGCAACAGATAATAGCAGACAGTGACTGGTCCACTTTAGCAACAAGTAAGCTAGCGAACCATTCAACAGCTAACTCAGGTTAACTGAATCACCCTGGTACTGTACTCTGTCATCAAACTGGCTTTATAACATTTAGTGACATCTTTATGACAAGTTCAGATGGTACCATTTAAGTTGAAGTCCAGGATATTATTCATGACACACTTATAGTAGTCTCATGGTGGCAATGAAGCATCATCAGTTGAATCAAAACCAACCACACATGACAGTATAATGTCACAAGTTATGCTGTCTTGATTAATGTCAAGTTGTCATAAAAAATACATCTCATACACTGCTAACATTGCATTAAAGATGGCATAATTGACTGAATGACACTTAATGGACAACAGTCATAAACATTCATAAAGAC
>JAJHUR010136270.1:0-45609 GCA_027495735.1 Lutjanus campechanus | reverse complement strand
CAGCCCCCCAGCTGAATGGAGGATTTGAACTCAGGACCTTGTTGCTGTGAAGCAACAGTGCTAACCCCCCGCCCAAGATGAATGAATGAACATCAATAATGAGATAAAGTCTAACAATTATAAGATGAAAAGTCTCAATTATGAGTTAAATGCCATGGAGATATTTTATTTTTCATTTACTGCCAGAAATGGGCTTCCATACAGTGTACAGCAAAATTAGCTAAACTTTCACAGAATTGTGACAGTGTAGAGAAACAATCTGGCAGGACTGCTGTCGAGCCTCTGATCCACAATCAAAAGTGCAGCACTGTTATTCAGAAGACACACAGAAGACCCTGAGCAGGGAGGTTTTTTTCGGCTGAAACGCAACCAGTCGGGTCAGCGGCCCAGCAGGTGTAGCGGGTCATTAGAGAGAAGGCTGCTGGCCTGTTTGTGAGGCCGACTGAACAGGGACCCTCATTATGGCACAGCTGGAGCTGACATGGCGAATGCCAGGCACTGAACCGGATTAAAATTGGGAACAGGATAAACGAGGAATTGCCACAGCAACAATTCTGCCCACAAATTACAGTACTACCCTGAGGTTTTTCTTTAAGTGGACACTGAAATACAGACGAGGCACGTATAATATCACTGCTACTGCAGGTAATTTATTTGTCTATCGGTGAGACACAATTTATATTAAGACACCTATTAAATGTGTGTATTTATGTGTGCCACATGCCTGATTTAGTGCTGAGCACCAGTATTTTGTGTGTCAGACCTCCTGCAGTTGCAGCTGGGTGATACTGAGTTTAACAACAACAAGAAAGTAGTTGTTTTCTGCCTGACTGTTCTAATAACAAGAAGATTTTTTGGGGGGTCTGACCTACATCAGCTTCTTCTTCTATGCCTGTTCCGTTTATATCACACATGTCAGCATGGGTTTACCATGTAACCATGACTCCCCCTCTGTATGTGTGTGTATGTATGTGACTGACCTGCTATGGGGTCCATGGCCTCTCTGCTGTAGTTGGAGCTCTGTGAGGAGCTCTGACTGGTGGAGAGCCCCCCTGTGGTGCTGCTGGTGAAGTGCATGTTAGACCTGCGGGCCCGCGGGCCCCCCAGCCCGCGCCCAGGGTGAAACATCCTCCTCACATGCCGCACCCCACTGGACTCATCGTGGAGCTTGCCATTAAGGAACACATCAGGAGCATAATGTATGGCACAACTCATGATTTTTATTGTTGACATTATCGTTATTGATTTTACTTTCAAAAAAGAAACTCATTAGCTACCACAGCCCAAGCTGATTATCTTCATTATGCTTTTTTTTTCTGTCAGACCAACAACCCAAAACCCAAAGACACACATTTAGCATGATGTAAAACATTTGAAGAGCTGAAACCAGCAAATATTTGTAATTTTTACATAAAACTACTTTAATAATTAACCAATCAACATTGTCAACAATTAATTCTCTGTTGATCAACAAATTCATCAATCAACTTGTAGTTTTAGCACAGAAAATGTCACGACCACTCCTCTAAATTCTCACAGCACTTCTGAACCAGGTGCAATCTGCTAAAATATTTGCATGTTGCTCTCATGTTGCTTTGCACAAGTCACCACACTGGCTATGCCCACAAAAAAAAGCTACGGCCCCATGTTGTGAAGGTCAGGATGCACTTGTTCTGTCTGTGTTTCATTTAACAAATTTTTGCATCTTTTATTTTCTCCACAGCACTTATTCAAAGTACTCTATAAATACACAGACTGCTGTCGTCAGTCCTGTGAGTCTATCCTAGAGTGCAGCTTACTCACACGGAGTAATTCAGCTGATTCCTGACGGGCAAAAGCAGATGATCATAATCATTATGATAAGCCTTTATAATTTGATAAATAACTAAATTTAATGCTCACTGCCTTAGAAAAGTTCTTGAAAATGCTGATTTGGACTTATGTGGACAGACCTCCACTCATACATGTAAGTTAATTCCTATACAAACTTTTCAGCCTCAAAGGAATGAAGGAGATGAGTTCACATTTCTGGAAAAGAATACAACTAATACACTTCAACAGCGTCTCAAGTTCCAATGAGCAATTAAGTAACAGATAAGAAAAGATCAGTACCTTTTTTGTAGAAAATTGTCAGCTTCAGTTGAAATCTTTCCAACTGATCTGATTCAAACAGAATCATGTTTGCATTTCTCTATAATAAAACACTGCTTTTTTTGCCTGCATTGTTTACATTGTTTGCAGTTTTCACTTCTATTGGCACACTACTACTTTTTGTGCCCCCAACTGTTACTGCCTTCTGCAGTTGGAAGAAATGTGCGTCATCTCACCGCATGTTCCGATTCCAAGCACCAACCTGACACCAGTGCTTTTTCCTGAATCTAAAATCCGTACACCTCACTTGGTAAAACGCTTTGGAAACATGTTAATGTAAGGTAACGTACGGCCAGAGATTGTTGTGGCAATAAAAACTGAGTTGGTGACCTGGTTTGACTGAATAAATAAAACTAATACTTAACATATTTTATACTGGCAAAGAAACTGTATCAAATTTGTCATGTGGATTGGTCACAACATAGCCAATACCCAATCCAATCAATTAATCAGGCCAACATCAATTTAAATATCAACTCAGATTGGGTTGGTACATCCCTACAAACCTTCAAGACCATAATGCTACTGTAGGGCAAAATGTCCACTAGGTAGCTTTAACACAGCCAAAAGCAAAAACATGGTGACAACATATTTCATAATTCAGTTAAGTTACCACAACCTCTTATAGCTTTGGATAATAAGAACAACGAGGCCTCAGCTCTGTCTTTCTCCCTCTCTGCACAACACAAGTGGCAAACAGTGTCCACCCAACTGATCAATCAGAGTCAAGTCCCCTTACTTGAGTTTGTTGCAATGGCCTGAGACACATAATTTAGTTTATTAACAGCACAACAGCCATGGCGTCATTAACGCACACTCTGATATTTTGATTTTTCACCAAATTTAGGTTCACCCACCCTAGTGATTTAGAAAACTACCACACAAGGTTTTAATGTGATTAGCAAAATGTCAGCAAATATCAGTTTTAGTGAACAGATGCCTCCCTGGTGCACTAATCTTAAATGACAAAACGATCCGGATGACATGAACAGGGCTGCTTCTTTAATGTAGCATAAGCATAAATATCTGAATAGCTTCCAGACAGAAACCTTGAAATCTCTGCTTCTCTTCACACAACTGACCGAAACAAACTCAACATTTCTTTCACAGTCAATATTGCAGCCAGGTCATGGTCATGTCTGTGGACGGGAAACTACTATTTCAAAAAGGATATCAAGTCTCTGGGTGCTCTGTGTTCAAGTGTGAGATGAGCAGCAAAGTCATCTGTCACATGATTCGGGTCGCCACCTGGCAGCGCTGCACATATGGGGCAGATCTAGAGGACAGGAGGAGAGAGTATACACGTTAATCTAAACACACTTCACTGCACAACATTCACCAGTTGGTGCTCGGTCTTCCTGAACAAACACTGAGATTGGTAAATATCTACTGTACAAACGCAGCACTGGAACATGAGATGTAATCTCAGGAAAGCGCCTGCTCTGCATTGAAGGTGTCAACTCTCAGAATCGATTTTAAATGTTTGACAGTTCAATGATTAAATCTGCTGGTGAAAGCTCTACCATCAACAATATGATAGTCAGCTGCCAAACAGAATGACACGTGAGCTGCACTGTTGAACCATGGACACTGAAAAGCATCATGGGATTTTATTTGGTTCCTGCATTGAATAGGACATTAATTGAAATTAACTGAGCTAACTTCCAGTGGTGATGTAGTCAACCAGGTAGGTGATGGATTTACAAAACATCCCTTTCTTCATTCAATGTACAATGACTCACTGTTATGTGAGCCTTTAGTGTCTGACAAACTGAAACAGTATTTCTGATTAGAAATTAAGCAGTATGAGGATTTCATGTAAGGATTATAATGACCAAAATTATCATGGTTATCATTATCACTGTATTGTTAAAATGGGCTGATAAAGTTCAAAAAGTATAGGCACACTGTAATCATTTTACCATTTTCATTTTGAAGACCTCTCAATGATTTGGAATGACATCATGTCCTTAGCGTCGTCAGTGTTTTCACTGACTCAAAACAAACCCACATTGCTGCTCCTGCGTCTGGGGGACTATTGGTGACTTCAGTTGATGCTGGACAGTATTTTCAGTGAGTTTGAAACAGATTATCGTTTCATCCCGATTTCTGATCATTAATTTCATTATATTTTTCAGACAAGTCACTAACAGTTATTCACACATGTGGACATTAATTGGCTACCCTGACAGTCATTTTCTTATAACTGTTGTCAAAAATATTAATAAATATTGATACTGAATCTTTGAAATGCTTTCAATAGTAATTTTTTGCAGTATTCTTTCCAACAGCAAGTTGTAGGGTTGGGCAATTGGACTTGTATATCGCCCATCAATGATGGGCTGAATACATCGCCAGTTGTTTTGTTTTGTTTTTTTGGGGGTTTTTTTGGCTGAATTTTGGGGTGATATTTGTCATTTTATTTTGCTAATGTAATGGTCCGCAGTGATAGCCGCTGCACCATGTCATACTCTCATCCAGTGGCACAGTGCACACCCACTCAGCCGGACCATGAGTGCACTGTGGGTGATGAGTGAGAGAGAAACAGCCTGCAGAGCCTCTTTGCTCTCCTTGCATGCGATGAATTAAGGATTTAACTCAACCAAACCAGAGAGGTGATTGTTGGGAAAGTGGGCAGACTAACAAAGATGGTTTTGTTGAGTTTTACACGTTTTTCTCTCGAGTCTGAAGTGGGTTATCCTTCTCCTTAATGTGGCACCCTTGTCTGTTATTTCTCAGTTGCTGGAAAAGTGAAGGGGGTTAGCCCTGAAGGAAGCTAAGGCTAACAATAATGTTACCTTGATGCCTACAACATTGCTCCAGTGTGACTGTGTCGCTTTCAGATGCCTTGTAATCCAGTTTTGTACTGCTGTGTGTTTTTAGAGACTAAATCATTTTATAATGATAAATCCAAAACAAAATGTTTTCTGTGATTCTATGATATTTATTTAGTCTGTCATGTTGAAAACGGCTGTTGTTGTTAGCCGTTCACTGTCAATCCCATGATGCCATGGGTTGAGTCTGTTAACCAATCATCAGAGGCTATGGGCATGTGTGTGTGATAGCTCTGACCTCAAACACATTGCGCAATGGAATAACATGAGACTGACCCAAGAAAAAGACTTGTGCTTATGCAGTTATCGTCACAGCCCTACATAGCTTCAGGTCGGCAAATGTGATTTATGAGACTGACTTGGCTGAAGTTACAGTGGTAGGCATAAAACATCTCACTGATAGTAATTCATTCTACAATATTTCAGCAAAGAGCGCACAAGAGCATTCCTGCAACATAATCCAACCAGACCAATTAACTTAAGTTTTAATAGTAGTACAAGTGACATGGTGGTAAATTGATATGCCTTAATTAACTAAAAAATACTTCAAACTAACATCAATTTCAGAGTATAGACAATATTTCACCAGTCTGTGCAACATCGTTAATATGTGCCACTCGAACACACTTCATTATAATATATATATATATATATAAGAACAAACTACAAGTTGATTTACGTATGGTTCTTAAATGAACGAAAATCAGATGTTGTCTGAGAGGTAGAATGACACCACAAAAAATTAAGTAACTGTCATGTAATGGAAAATGTTAGCAGTAATGAGAAGTGTATGGTGCAATGGCCAAGACTTTCTCAGTAGCTCAAACGAGTGTTTTCTTGCTGTCAGAATAAAAACAGTGAGCATCTATAAATAGAGCTGCACAGTCTACCTGACATCACTTTCAGTTCAGTTGACATCAGAAACTAGGCTTTGACTGTGACATTGTGAAACAGAACAATGAATAAGATGTGCACATACTACAGCATGCTTTCAAAACTTACAGCTTATTCTAATGTGAGGGATGCCCTATGACACCGATTCAATTTACTCAATTGAGAACAAATTCTGAGGCATGCAGGGAAACATCAACACAAATATCAATATTTCAAGGTTTCTAAGATATGTGCAAAAATCCAGTCAAGGTTTCATAGATGGCTGTGTGTGAAGCATCAGCACCAACTTACCACTTCTGTGGAGGTCTCTGTGTGCTCTGCAGCCACGTGCTCCTGCAGGGAGATCTCTGTGTAGCCCATCCTACCACAGTAGGGACATGTGAAGGCCTGAGGCTGCTCCACTGAGAACGCCTCTCCACCGTAGTACAGGTCTGGAGGAGGACCAAGATGGACATGGTATTCAATGTCAGTGTTTTTACTTCAAGCACCTGCATTCCAGGTGCTGGGATTGCACTGTTTCTCCTACATGGAACCAAAGTTTTATCACAGCTACCACAGAATCATGGATAAATCACAAAAACTTGTGCATTAAATCTCAAAGCCAAGAGTGGTGGACACTGGTGACAAAAGGGAGTACAGAGAGTATTTTATTGTGATGTAACCCAACATTAAGTCATGTTAAAGGCCACTTGGACAAGATTAATTACTAAGTAAGGTTCAATTCAAAGACACATCCTTCTTAACAATATTTAAATACCATATTATATGAAAAGGTTCCAAATAAAAACCTCTTCTAGTTTTCTCACTTAAAACCTGCAAGTAGGCTGTCTACAACCAGCACTAACCTGTGGCGGACATTACAACAGTCCATTTAATGACAGCGCAGCACTTTCCTGACTTTACTTAAACCTGCATTAAGTGATATTTTTGCCATCTGGGGAACACTGAAACAAGCTTTAACACAAGCATGATATATTATCATGTCAAGCCAAATTTTATTTATATAGCCTAATATCACAAATAACAATTCAACTCAGGGACCTTACAATCTGTATAGTGTGCAGCATCCCCTGTCCTGCAGACCCTCAAAAGAATAAGGAGAAAAAAAACAAATAACCTTTTAACAGGGAAAAAGTTGTTATGATGAATGTGTTTGCAAAGAGGTAGGTATTTACACACCCAGAAGTCTAATTTTCATTTTCCTACTAGCTTCATTTTGGTCTTCACAACATCTGAAGGAAATATCTGATTCTTCAGCTGATACGCTAAATGTCCACCAGCTAGTTGCTACCTTCGTCTAGCTGCCATTCGGTGTTAGGCAGGTAAGACAGTGCAGGTTTACTAGGTGTAAACAAGGTTGATGACAGCAGTCAGACTGAACCAAAAGTAATTTGCAAGCTGTACAACTGAAACAGCTGAAAGTGACACAAATGCTCAATAGAGGTGAGTGAATCTACAGAATCTGGTGATGATCCTCTGTGGTTTCATCAATATGAGTGAATCCTTTCACAACACATTGCCATCGTTAATATGAAAACATCAATGACACATTTAAAGAAAGCACTTTCTAATGCACTTTTCCCAGCCTGCTGCATTATCTGCATATAAACTCGTCTATAAGATGCCTGTCTACAGTTTACCTGCAGCCAATATTACAACAGTCCATTTACAAAGAGTCAAGCACATGGTTCTCATAACAGATTTTCTTAATCAAAAAAACATTAAACTGAGGTATGTTTAAATAAGATCTACAGTTGGTGGAGGACCAACAGACACACTGAAAATGCAAACGCACAAAAAAAACCACAACCACAAAGAGGACTTCATTGTGTGCTTGCACCTTCTGCTGTGTTTACAGCACCAGTTTGTATCTTATTTTCAACACACTGTAAAACAACATTTCCAATGTGTGAAAGGCTGATTATCAACATATTTCACAGCACCAATGCATGAATTAGTCGCAAAAGTGGTCATCCAAGCGGAAGAGAAATGGTCCTTTGAATCAAAACCATTGTTTAAATAGAAGAGATGAGATCATACCACACCTGAATTTACATTCAGTGTTATCTAGTTAGGATTGGACTATCTCAACCCCCATTGCTGCCACTACAAAAAGTTCTATTTATGATGAGATAAATCAAACCCAGAAGCCCAGTAACACACTCCCAAATCTCCTCCGGCTGTCTGGGTCAAATCAGTCACTGTTAAACCATTTGGGAGTAGCCTTCTTATCTGAAAACAAGAGCCAGTGCCAGCAAAAGATAATGTACAATTTTATTTGTGCAGGGAGGCATATTGTCACTGAAGAAAGGTTTCAAAAACTGCCCTTATTAGAGGTTTAGTCTAATAATGGCACACCAAGAAATGGCAGTTCTTGATTAACTGTGACTGGTGTCCATGCAGTGCTTGTTTATATTTTAAAAGAAAAAGAAATCCTTGTGCCAAGTTTGACAACCTAAAATAAAAATTCCAGAACATTTGTTTATTAAGTTATTCATTACCTTATTTATTTATTTATTTATTTTTTGGCATTTTCTGCCCTGGCAGTCTTTCATCTGGTCTGTCACCCATCACACCAAAATGCATTTGTACACACACTCCTTCATTAAATGCACATTAAGTCAAATGTTTTTTGATAGTTCAATATTCAGTTTAAGATAATGTTTGACTCAGATGGGCGCTGACATTCACTGTGCGAATCAGTTTAGAGATACTGTGTGTCTGGTTTGGGGTTAATCTTAGAACTGGACTGTAGAGAGGCAGTTCATACACTGCATTCAGCACCTGTATTTTCTTGCCTGGTTGTCAGTTAATTATCAACAACATTGATATAAAGTGTTAACAAATATTAGTAATCACAACAACAAATAGCATAACACTGAATAACAGACAGCTCATATGGTTCAAATTCACACTTTCCATATTTTCACCACCTGGACAGGCACTCTGTCCATAATGAGCCTGACGTGAATGTGAAGTCTACTTACCAAAGTCGACTCGAGTTAATATACACTGCATGGGATGTTCTGTGGTGTGTCTGGTTGTGGTTGCACCGCTCTCATAGCATGATGCGCACAGATCGTAGTCGTAGCAAATTAAACATTTGTATCGTCGACCTCTGAAGTTGCCTTTTAAACATGCATCACAGCTGACGCCTGAGGAAGGAAGATAAGACGTGACATGAGAACCAAAATACAAAAAAATAAAATGAAATAAAATAAATGGTTGTGAAAAGTGGCATTTTAATTGGAAGAATTATACACATCTGGTTGGATATCCTGCTAAAGGGTGAACAAATGGTGCAAATGCCTGACATTTTTCTATTTTGAGCTAGTTGCTCAACATTTTTGTGTTTGAACATCCCAGACCACTATAGGATGAAAGTTCTTGAAAGGTATGAACACATGGTGGACAGAACATGAACACCTGCAAAATATAATGCAATTCAATAAGATAGCCCCGCAATACATACAGTATCTGTGTACAGTAATGTTAACAAAATCTGATTCAATTCTTCTAGTGGTGACGTGGCTAGAGGGCTAGAGTTGTCATGATACCAAAGCTGTCACAATAACAGAATTTTAAACTTTGATACAATACTAGCATTAAGAAAAGAAAAAAAAATACTTGATGCCTCTTTCAATACCACAACAAAAAGAAAAAAAGTCCTGAGCACAAAAAAAGAAAGATTATTTTTCTTTTTAAAAAAGTCAGAAAAAGTCACTGGACACTACAAAACACTGAATGCTATGCCGCAAACCAAATTTCAGGCAGGACAATAAAGACTGAAATGAGATCATGCATGAATACTTCGTATTCGTATTCTTTCAATACTATAATTCACTGATGTTGTATTAGTTTAAACACAAGGTACAGAAAAAGTGTCAATGCATTATTAGCTGTGGCAGTGTACTGATTGCTTTATAAATGTTGTATGTTCTGTACTTTGTTGGTTTGGTTATATATTTGTTTTTGTTATTGTGGTGAAGGAACATGGGTGAGATGGACTGGATGTCTGTGTTGTTGTCTGATTTAGGTGTGGAGGTATAAATGATGAATTTGTCCTGTAAATGAGACAACAAGCAGAAAGGATCATCTGCAAATTATGTTAGACAATAGTGGTTACAAGGGGTGTTAATACTTTATATGCTTGAAAACACATTGCACATTAAATGCTTTTTAAATACCTCTATGTGAAATATGTCCTAGTAATAAGAGTTCGGTGATAGCTGCTCGTCATACAGTTGCCATATCAGAGTTTTATCCCTTCAAATGCTTTTATATTGAAATTTCAACAAAAACGAATACATCATGATATATACATACTATTACATTTATGCCTCAAATTATACCGTGAAATAAATTTTAGGCCACACTGCCCAGCACTAGTTGGACTGTGACGCAACAAGAAGGCTAGGTTAAAAGAATTATTCAAAGTAAAAAATGCCTGGAACAGAAACATCACTTTTTGACACAGTCCAGCCAAAACTCAACATTTAAAGTATCACATTGTGTGTATTCATTGCAGGGATATTGCATTGCTTCATATATTACATGTATGTTACTGTGTCCACCCTCAGTAGCAATCCTCTTACTCAGGAGTGACCAACAGACTTATAGACTAGTGTCTGCCCCATTCACCTTTTAACCCTCATCCTTGTACCAACATATTCAACATACAAGGACTGCCGATTAAGAATAAACTACTGCAAGAAACAATCATCATAGCAAAATGTGAACGTTTTTCTTTCACATAATAGTTATGTAATGATGTGTATTATTATTATTTCAGAAAAGTTTTAGTTAATCAGAAATCTGCCTCTGCAGCATCTGTCTGTCTCCTTCAAAATGACTGAATGCACCGGCGCCCCTGATAGTGTGTGATACTTTAAATTAGAACCCTTGGCAAACATGAACTCAATTAATAAATAGTTACACAAATGAAAACTAGACAGGGAGATTTGTGTGCTTTTGGAAGAGTTCCCCCTGGACCCAAACCAAGACTGTCAAAAGTATTGTTACTTTTTCAACGCCACACGTTTAAAAACAATACAATACTTCATAGTATCGAAAATAACAAAGCTATAAATAAAAATATCTAAGTGCTCATTCAAGACAGCTCAGCTTAGTTTAGTGTTTACTTTCCTGACTGACATTTGGCTTGCAGCATAGCAAAACCAGACAGTGTTCAGTGCCCTTTTCTCTACCAATGCTGTGTGCAGTTTGTTGAAAAAGATCTTTTTTTAAGAAATATCCCTTTTTTGCAGATTTATACTAGTTTTGTATCGTGATATCTTTAACCTGAAAACACTGGTATTTTTAAAAAGCACAAATTTAAGCAGAAATAGAAAATAATGATATGTTGTCATTAGTAACTAATTGATTACA
Organism: Lutjanus campechanus; assembly: GCA_027495735.1. Lineage (NCBI taxonomy): Eukaryota > Metazoa > Chordata > Actinopteri > Lutjaniformes > Lutjanidae > Lutjanus > Lutjanus campechanus. The sequence goes on along the minus strand of JAJHUR010136270.1, from coordinate 34,342 downwards.
AAGTAAGGACAAACAGTAATGACTAAATAAAGCACCTGTGAGATATGAGTATGCATCTAAGGTCTGTGGGTACCCTAGTCGGTGTGATTATGTTAAATCTACACTCACAACACCCCACTCATTCATTAATCCATCCTCATCACTATATTTACTCCAACACTGCATTTATGATGTTTAACCTAATGTGTCACATGGGGTAAACGACGGGACCCCTATGTTCAAGTCCTTGATTGACTAGGACAGTCGTGCAGTCTCGGTCAGTGTATTGCATGACACAGGCTGTTAAAACTCCCTCTTATCTCCATTCATAGCTAGCACGCTGTAAGAGCTCAGAGCCAACCTGATCTTGCTGTGCAGGGGCTGACGACTAGATGTTACAGACACGTTAAAGACAGTAACAACGATAACCACTTTGCTACAGCTCAGACGTAAATAACTTGATAACTACTGACAGTAAAGTTTACAACAACAACACAGGCATGGAAAATAAAGGCCGCTCAGGCCTGACTAACCTTCGCTGCTGGCTAACCATTTAACGAATAAACCAGCCTCCATTAGCTTAACTGTTAGCTGACAAGCTAGGCAGCTTTTGGAGACTTCACCTCACTCAACTTTAAACCGGTTAATGAGCTGAAACATCTACTGACAATGTCTACTGACGTCTACTTGACACTACCAACGAACTTCAAGCTCAACAAGGTTGGCCACAAGGACGAGGTGAATGTTGGTTTGCTAAATGTTAGCTTGTGAACTGAAATATACAGGCCAACTTTTACCGGGAAGGAGGCTAAAACTAGCTAACATTAACAAAATGACAAGCTTCGACCCCGCAACGCAATCTGGGGCTGGCTGCTCTCTTGTGTTTCCTATTCTCGGCACTCCCCCTTGCTACCCAGCTCGTCAACAGTCGTGTTTAGAAGGAAACCCTAAATTTGTGAAACTCTCACGAGATTTGTGCGCGTTGTTTCTCCGTTGTGTTTCTAATTATGCTTTCTAATATAACAACACTGTAGTTAAAATCTGCATAAGTTTAGGGGCAGACAACACTAGATTGGGTTTGGTAAAGACCACGATTTAGATTAAAATGATCACTCTCGCGAGATCTTTCGCGGGTCTGGGGTTCTCTTCTAGACACGACCCTCGTCAACGTTAACCTACATAACCTATTACCAGTTAGCTTGCAGGCTAGCTAGCACATTTAGCTAACGTTAACTAGCTTCTTCCGTTTACATGTCAGCGTTGTTTGGGTCAACTAACGTTTATTGATGTACATTTTCTGAAACATAAACGTCAACTGCAAATTCCGTTGGATTACGTTCACATTTTGTGGCCGCCATAATGCGTCCCCACGAAATTACACTGCAACCTTGCTGCTAACACTAGCCAACGTTAGCTAGGATGGGCTGCAAAACAAGAAATTCTCGGCTAGCTAACGTTAGCTAGCGCTGCTCTGTCAACGTTTTTATCACAAATCCCGACCTGCTTACAGGTCTGTGTTGAAGTGTACTCTTACCTTCATGACGGGACATCCTATGAACACTAACGCAGCCCCCTGCTCGGGCTCCCTCGCTTGCAATACAGAATAATATCAGTGAAGAGAAGAGAAGCCGGGGTTGGCTGGCTGTCCCTGGCCTCTTCCCTCATGAAGGATCCGGTCTGGCTCACTGCCCCCCTCCGCCTCCTGCTGTGTCACTGTCCGCTGCGCTCCTCCTCTAACCACACGGGGGCGCACTTGTCCCATTTTTGATGACTTTAGAGGGCCTCTAACAGCTCCCTCAAAATTTGTTTAAATTTCATTATTAATAATTAAATTTTTAAATAAACTTTGAAACATTTCTTCTTGCATCTTCTCCATGGTGTATAAAATGTAAAATATTTTGTAATATTTTAGTATTTCCATTGTGCATTATATCTTTATATTGTGTACTATATTAATATTATATATAACTTACTATAAGGAGAGAGTATGCTACGGCTTTTTCTGCTATTTTGTATCTAATTAATTTGTGTTCTAGAACTCAAAGATTCAAGTTCATCCAAAGTCTAAAAGTAAATTATCTCAAAACCTTATTAGTTGGCAAAACTTTTTCAAAACTTAGGAGTTTGAGTTGGTCTCAAAACTCAAATCTGTTGAGGTAAGTTTCTTTTTAATTTTTTCAATGTTTTTGTTTTCTTATGATTAAGTATATTACTGCATATGTACTGTTTCTGTGCAATGCCTGGATAACCTGCTGTTACACAAGTAACACAAGTATCACCCAGTGTGGCCCCATGTTTTTAAGTATATTCACTCTAAAATATGCTTTAATATTTGTTTTAATATATCAAATGTTCAATCAAATATTTTAATAAGCTCAATGCCCATATATTATAACAATATTGACTTAGACAGGTAGCTCTTAGATCGTCTCTAAAAGTGTTCATTTAAAAATAATTAATGCATTTAATTAATGGATTTACATATGCACAGTTAAGAATATTATAGAAATGTTCAGTTGTGCAAACCTTCAAGCTATCTGTCATAAACTGTGCTCATCAAATGCACAACCGCTTTACATGCAAGGAGCTTCCTTTTGAGATACTGAATGAAATAAAAGTAAGCGCAGATGCTGCTCAACCTCCGGTGTACATGAGGGAGAAACATGATACAGTGTTGAAGGGCACACACATAAATAACTTTAAAAAGTTAAATATTTCAAAAGTTAATGGAGAAACAGCTCCCACCAACACATTCATCACCGAGATGCTCAGAGAGGGCAAGTAACTAAGTACAAACAGTTGCAGTACTTGATTTTTCAGGTATCTGTCTTTTACTTGAGTGCTTCATTTCAGACAATGTTTAACCTTTACATTTCAACACAAATATCTGCCCTTTCTATTCCCAGTTTCATAACAGACTCGTTACTTTAGTTTTAATGCATTTGATGGGAATTACTGATTATTTTCTAGTTTCTAGTTTTTCTAGTTTCAATAACACGTAGAAAAGACAATTCTTTGGTGTAGTAATCAGTGCACATTATGAACAACATACGTAACAAGATGAAAACAACGTCAAAGACGTAACAAAATGGAAATGACATAACAAGACAAAACTGCATAAAAGATGTAACAAGAAGAAAAAAAAGACATAAATGACATAAGAGGAAAACAACAGAAAAGAGATGGGACAAAAATGAAAGGTGTTACAGGAAAAAAAATGACATAAAAGACATAATGAAACAAAAACAACATAAAATGACAAAACGATATAAAAGACAGAACAAGAGGAAAACATAACATGAAGACATAACAAGAGGGAACAAGAAGAAAACAACATAAAGTGACGTAATGTGACAAAATGAAACAACATAAAAGACATAATAAGATGAAAATGACATAAAACATGTAACAAGATGAAAGAAACAAGAAGTAACAAGACATTTAAAAAGTGTAATAAAAACATCAGGAGAGACACAACAAAAAGAAAACATTATGCATGACTTGACCGTGAAGAAAAGGTGAGGTTCAGTTAACTTTGGACAGAAGCAGCTGGTAGAAATGTCCTTCAGAGACATTTACTTTACACATACTTTTTAATTTTATACTTTGAGACTTTGAGTTCTTTTCAGAGCCTGTACTTTTTCACTTTTACTTTAGTAAAGAAGTTGAAAAAGTATTTCTTTTTTTTTCTTTTTTTTTTACCAGAGTCTTTTTTTTTTACATCAGTATCTGTCCTTTTACTTGAATAAAGAATGTGTTCACTTTTGCCACCTCTGGAGATGTTTAAATTAGACTCTTTCTGCAGCTGATGTAGGTGATTATTTTAGTATTTCACAGTGTCTCATTGTTGGGTTTTGCCAAATTGACCTTGTAGAGCAGAATCAGGACAGGTCAGCATAGTGCAGAATCAAACTGGCACTCAGACCGGGCAGCTGGATGTGGTGTGTGGATGGAAAGAATAACAATACTTCTGCGTGAGAAGAGACTTTAACTTATATAACTGTTAATGTCTGACATCTGTCCAGCAGACTGACTCTGGGAAGTCTTTGACTTCTGCTCTCGTTTCTGAAGAACTGCAGCATTTTTGTCACACTGATGTTCAGATTATGAAATAAAAGGAGGGCGTGACGCAAATTCAAATAGTTTCATCACGAGACAGACTGAATCATTCAAAAACGTTTTTAAATAGTGGTAGGCAGGTCTTAATGACGATATTATTTAGAATTATAAATTGTGTGAATTACAGTTAAATGTGCTCTTGAGGACCAGTACAGGACAGTGTCGTCATCTTCTCAAGTATTTTCCAGTGTGTCAACACAGAACGTCCTGTGATGCAGTAATGACTCTGTCCCTGCAGAGATCACTGATGTCCATGAAGGAATCACGTCTGTCTGGGTGAGTGAGCACGCTGGATCGTTACGCTCCACGCTGCATTGCATCACCTCATCATTTGAACTCTAGTGACCTCTCCAGATGCAGCATCTTGCACATTCTGCTATGTTCTCACAAGCGCACAGAGTGCCTATTAATACATGAGTAAAAATAGGACAAGTTATTTTGGATGCTCTTTTATCACATTGGTCTCACTCTCTTCCTTTTAAAAAGACATTTTTAATGTTAATGCTTTCTTTTTGAAGAGTTTGATTTTTTTTTTTAAAATGCATGATTTCTAGTGAAGTCAGCCCAGGTCACACTGAAGCTGGTAATACATAAGACACTGGACACACTTATCTGCACTGTAGGTATAAAACACACTTCAATCAACACCCTGATGACTCATTTATACTTTCCAAGGCTGTTTTGACATTATCAGTATGACAATAAAGTTGTACAGTACATGTTCCCATCACCTGCATCCTGTACAGTATGTACACAATATGACACATTTGCAAGGTGACATTGATGAGTTGATGACTCAGGGGCAGATCCAGAGGGGTGGCATAAGAGATGCCTTGCAATCACAGGTGCCGCCCCAGTTGTGGATCTAAAATATCAAAAATGTATGAAAAGTTGTGGCTGGTTAGACAATTCATTCAAAGTTTAGTGCCTGAGAGTTTGCACATATATTAACACATTTAAAATAATGATTTGTTCTGACCCCATTTTAGGATCTATGATGGGCTTATGCTAAATTGTTTGGGATTTGAAAACAAAACTATTTATTGACTTCCAATGCCTTTAGATATTTTTTTTTTCTGTTTATTCGTGTGCCACAATGATGTAATGTTTTGAGTTAAAATATGCTAATTTGGTGGCCTTTCCAAGCAAATATTGATATCCAGTACCAGTCAAATGTTTGGGCACACTTCTCAGTCATTTCTTTTATTTTCATAAGAAATGGTTCAGATTATACCAACAGTGTGCAAAGCTGTCATCAAGGCAAAAGGTGGCTACTTTGAAGAACCTAAAATATCAAATAACTTTTGCACACTTGTAGTTCGACAGGTGCGTGGGAGAAGACCACAGGTCGACAATAAGAAGCAAAAAGACTCTGGGGCACTGTCTTCTGCACTTGCAATCAAAGATATAATAACATTGATGTTATTATATCTTTGATTGCAAGTGCAAAAGATGATGTGCATGAGTCTTTTTGCTTTTTAAGAATGTAAAATATTGAACATATTTTGCATTGTTTTCACATTTTTTGCTTATTATATAATTCCATGTGCACATTTAATCAAAATGCAAGATAGATAGATAGATAGATAGATAGACAGACAGACAGACAGACAGACAGACAGATAGATAGATAGATAGATAGATAGATAGATAGATAGATAGATAGATAGATAGATATTGCAGTGGGACAGCAGCCAAATCACAAAAAACACAAAACCAAGAGAGAGCTAACAACAAATGCAATAATGGAGACAAACAAAAAGAAATCTAATAAAATGAAAAATAAGAACAAGATCAAAGCTAAAAACAGGACAGTAATCTGTAACTCCATACTGAATATGGTGCTGATCAACCTGAGGAATGATTCCCAGTAGATTAAAGACCATGATGAAGAATGTTACGAAATAGTTTATGTTTTCATGGCTTGTTGACCTCTCGGACTGTGAACCCACTGACCTACTGCTGCACACTGTGGCCAGCAGCGTGACTCTGTTATCAGAGATGCTGTTAAAGCAATGTAGAAACCAGGTACCAGGGGCTGCTGGGGCGGCAGGTGACACTTCCTACTGGGCAGTGGGCGCTGATGTATGTACACACAACAGTGGTGTTATTGTAGCGGAGACCCTTGCGTGAGTGCGCCCATTCTTCGCCTCATCAATTGAACCCGGTCGGTGAGCTAAGCTGATGGTTTGGCAGCGCGCCAGGCGGAGGGGACGATGCTTTCTCCATCCCCCCACACAACATCGCCGCGCACGGAGGGATGGGGGGTTCCCACGTATGATAATGAGCAAGGGAAGATATTTTTATTGTTCATCTTCCTGGAATATTTGAAAACAAAAGTCATGTGGAAGCTCCTCCTTATTCCAGCGCGTCTTAACGACTCATTCACTGTTTACTGCTTATTTTTACGCATCGTCTGAGGCTGGTTAGGCAACATAGGTGTGAGCCAGATGACCTTCATACCAATACTGAGCTACTGGATATGTTTTATGGCGCCTTGCGTCAGTCGCACACCCTGACAAGGGTTAAACACGCGCAACGTGAGAAGCCTACTACGACTTCATTCAGCGTCGCCACGCCTTTCAACGTAAACAAATGGGGGCTTGACCAATAAGATCCACGATAGATCAGCCGATGATCAGATGACTGAAAAGGGGGAAACTATTTAAAACTCTAATCTCACACTTGATGCTAGTTTATACATTTTCTTTGAGCGGTGCTTTTACAGACGCGCACCAAAACGCACCACCGGCCGGCTCAGTTGCTCTTTGTCACCACTGGATCTAAACTCACTCACTACAGCGCTACCAGCAGCAGCACTAAAAGATCATTTTATCCTCCCGGAAAGCTTTTAATTCCTCCACACTCGTCTTGGACTGAGAAATGAATCATAAAGCACTTTTACTGTGGATTTTTCTCCAGTGTGCCGCTGCGCTCTTCTCGCCCGCTTTTGGGGAAAACGCTGTTCTTAAAGGTAAGAAACGGCTTTGTGTCTATTGTCCATTCATTTATATCATTTACTTCTTCCACAGCCTCCAAGACAACTGTCAGAATTTCATACTACATATATAAAGTAGGCAGACATGTGCTTGTGAAAATCTTTGAATTGAAAAATATATTTAGTCGCCTAAAGCTTAAATTTTCCTCACATCAATCTTCTTAATTAATCTGCATTTTGGGGCTATTAGGGGATAAATTACAAATGTGAACAAGTGTGGCGGGCAGAGTGAGACAGAAAAGCGGGGATGGATTTGAAAGACGAGACTGCGACGTGTCCTTTTTGGGAGAGCAGCAGCAGGAGTCTTGACGCAAAGTAGCTCCAAGTGGAGCTGGACACACAACGCCACGTCTGTGTGTGTGAACTATTTGGAAAGATGTTCCGCTGAATCCGCGTTTTACCGCGGACCGACCGCTCAGAGGCGTTTTTTACAACCCAGCTGAAGTCATTTTGGTCTCTGTGCCCCTTAACCAGAGGGTGTTGAGTTCAAGATTTAAATTCAGATCTGACGTGTGAGCTGTGCGCGGCGGGATTTAATCCAGATTGCTATTTATTTACCCAACCCATTCATCAAGAATCAAACGGAGATCTAACAAAGAAATGTATTAAACTAAAGCTCTATTTGGGCTGTGCAGTCTTAAAATAGCCGTTTTTATTACCAACATTTCTGGAAGTATGATTTATTTTCTTAAAATCTGTGGATAAGCTTGGCATCCTCTCTCCCAGAGGCTTTTTTTGCGTCAGTTAAATGCGTAAATTGTCCCGTTTTAGCCTCAAGCCTGCCGTGTGTTAAAGTCAAGATATAATTATAAGAGCTCTGGCTGCAAGTGTGTGAAATCTAAAATAAAAGAAGAGAAGAAGGGTGGCGGTGACATTTGGCTCTGCTCCTGCGTCTCCGGTATAACTTGCACCCAGCCGGCATTATTGTAACAGATGTTGGCTGCAAAAGCGAGTTGATTGGCTGCCTCAGCCGCTCCCTGGGAGTGAGACGGGCGATTGGTTGGATGGTGTGTTTTGAAATGGAATCAGTTTTAGTCAGATTCATGTTAAGGCATCAGAAAAGCAGTGGAGAAATACAGTGAAATGAGCCTTTGCTCACTCTTCTGTGTATATTCCCTCAGGTGAAGACAGTGGTTTGGATGAGTTGTCAGACATCAAAGCTCTCGATGGCACTGTCAAGTACAACATGAGGAAGAGTTTAGATCTGGACCAGGAGGGATGCTACCTGCAGGCTGGCAAGAAGGAGTGTCTAGAGGAGTGTGGCTTCAATGCTACAGCCAAGACTATCTTCATCATCCACGGGTGGACGGTGAGTATGAGTTGAAATGATTTAGTTGTAGTCCCTCTCTGTGTCTATCTGGGTCACTCTTGACAAACTGCAACTCTCACCTCTCACCGACTGAAGGGAACTTCTGTGTTGCATGCATGGAAGTAAACACTTCTCTCCAGCCAGACTGCTTTTTGATTGTTGGAATTTGTCATGTGGATGTGAGATAGCAGAGTGCAGAGTATCAGAGAGAGGTCAGCAAGTTAAAGTAGTCTGACTGACTGAATGAATGAATGAATGATCCCTGTTGGCTTTGTCTCTCAGATGAGTGGGATGTTCGAAAACTGGATGCACAAGCTCGTCTCTGCAGTGATGCAGCGTGAAACGGAGGCCAATGTGGTTGTCGTTGATTGGATATCGATGGCTCAGCAGCTGTATCCAGATGCAGTCAACCACACCCACAGTGTCGGCCTTGATATCGCCACCTTGCTCAACTGGCTTCAGGTGTGTACACAGTCATTTATACTCTTGAAAGCTTGTGAAAGTGTGTTTTGATGTTGTGTTTTATTTGCACATGGGGAAAAAGTCAGTAAAACACATGCACTCTTAGAAATAAAGGTGTTAATTATAACCTTGTAGGGTTTGTTGGCTTGTCCCCATAGCAGAACACTTTTTGGTTCCTGGTAGAACCTTTTCTGTAAAGGTTCCATCTGGAACTATTTCAGAGGGTTCTACATAGGACTACATAAATGGTCATACTTAAAGCCATCTTTAAAGCGTTTCACTTTTAACCTTCTTGTGAGAGTTCTATGAAGAACAATGTTATATTTAGTGGATGAGGCAAAAAATCTTCCACGAGGCAAAAAATGATCAACTTTGGCTGAACACAAATGAAGGGATTAATGGGGATTCCAGATATATCTTAATTTAAAAATACCATTTGAGGATGAGGCTCTTACAACATGCATGCTTGAAACAATCTTTGGAAAAACTCTTTCTTGCTGGTTCTTTGCATGGAACCCTTGGCATTTCAAAGAGTCTGTGAAGAACATTTCTTCAAAAGGTCTTTTTAGAAGCAAATGGTTCTGGGTAAAGCCTCAGCCCTACAGAAAGATCCCCTTTGAAATCTTTACTTCTAAGAGTGTGGGCATGTGATCTGGAAAAAGTCACCCAAACTTTACCTTTACCGGTGATATAATTTGCGTAAGAATAGATCTTATAGAGTGAATAACTTAGAATAAGAATAATAGAATAACTTTTTCCTTTTAGGAGTCAGTGTTTGTGTTTACTGCTCAGTCTGACTGATCGAATCATGAAAATGCACCACAGGGTCTCTCTGAAGGCTGTGCAAAAAAAAAAAGAAATTGTCACCTGCAATGACGCTGGAGCAGTTCATTGAAACATTTCACTGAATACCACTGTACCCTCATGCACATGTCGTCACTCACTCTTGACGTAGCTTGGTCTTAATAAAGCCAAGGTGTCTTTATAAATGATTTATGGTGTAGAGTGTGTGTGATCTGAGCTATCTTGGCAGTGAAGTCAGTAATGCAGAGTGACAGAAGAGCGGCAAATCCATAAAACCTGCCCCCCTTCTGTCTTCCATTAGAGTGATTTAAGAGATCACATCCTTTTATGAGCATGACAGAACTGTCAAAACGTGTTTGAAGAATTGAAATGGTATGATAAATATCCAATTTATCACTTAATGTTGGATGTTTTTGGAACTCCCACGTCACCCTGAGGCTTCTTTCTGGCATGTGGTCCTCACAGCAAAGGATACATTATATTTTGCCTCTTTTAGTGCCTTTTAGATCAATGCTCATCAGAATTTACCAAGGATCACGGTCTATTTTGTACTTCTGAGGCAAAGACAACCATTCCCATTCAGCAGGACTGTCACAAAATTGGACCAGTGCACGAATGGCAAGTGAGGAGAGTTTTCAGGCAACCTGCCACATAGTTGTAAACATAGACAAAGAGTATTTCATGGAGACAAACTGAGACAGATGGTGGAGGCGCTGTAGCATGGAAGGGACTGTCAGTAGACTCTGTCCGGGTTAACTGAGCTTGGCTCAGCTGCAGGCACGACTGATCATTGCTGGCTAAAATCCAGGATTTGTTCAGTGTGGGTTAGTGTTCATGGTGGCAGCTGCTGATGTGAGTGTTGCAACTGTTTTTTTTCCTCTCAGGATGAGCAGCAGCTCCCTTTGGGGAACGTGCACCTCATTGGCTACAGTTTGGGTGCTCATGTAGCTGGCTACGCGGGAACGTATGTACGAGGGACCATCGGCAGAATCACTGGTAAGTTAAGTGCAACGTGAAACCACAATAAATGCTCCTAAAAGATGGTGCTGCCTCATTTCACTGACTCCTCTTTTATTTCTAAAAGGTCTAGACCCAGCGGGACCAATGTTTGAGGGTGTAGAGAAGCAGAAGCGCCTCTCCCCAGATGATGCCGATTTTGTGGACGTTCTGCACACATATACTCGAGAGGCTTTGGGTGTCAGCATTGGGATCCAGCAGCCGATTGGTGACATTGACATCTATCCCAATGGTGGTGAAGTGCAGCCGGGCTGTGCACTGGGTGACGTGCTGGCAATGGCTGGAAGTAAGTTGTTAAGAAATGGCTCTTTGTGTTGTCTCTTTGAGGACCAGCTGTCCACAATAACATAATACTTTCCCAATAAATTGTTTCATCTCTCATCTGAGAGACCTCTGCTATTCTAATTGACTGATAGGGAGTTCCAAGCATTTGAGTTGTGATAGTCTTCAAGAACTCGATTCTCTTCATGAGCCTTAAGCAAGTCCAGTTGCCTTTGTGTAGCTCCTGGAGATACCATGATCTGGATGACTGAGAATCTTTAGCCATATTCCTGACCTGCCTTCTTCTTTTTTTCTCCAGATTTCATGGAGGTAATGAAGTGCGAGCATGAGCGTGCCGTGCACTTGTTCGTGGATTCCCTGATGAACAAAGACCACATGAGCTTTGCCTTCCAGTGCACTGGTCCCGACCGCTTCAAGAAGGGTATCTGCCTCAGCTGCCGCAAAAATCGCTGCAACAACATCGGCTACAACACCAGAAAGATGCGCAAGAGACGCAACAGTAAAATGTATCTTAAGACCCGTGCGGACACCCCCTTTGGAGGTGAGTTTCAATAAGGACATACCCTGGAAATGCACTGCAGTCAGTTTTATCTTTTACTATTACTTTGGTGTGTACTTCCTGCAGTAAAGCCGATAAGCAAATAAATAGATATGACAGTTAGAGACATGAGACTTTTATGAACTATCACGTTTTATGATTCCACTGTCTCTACCATAAACTAAAGGTGTACGAGGTGGATCAAACATTAACACTCTATTTGTGTTTCTTTTAAGGCTACCACTACCAGATGAAGATGCACGTGTTCAACAGGAAAAAGTCAGACAACGCAGATCCCACCTTCCACGTCAAGTTGTACGGTGCCCACAACGATACAGCCAACATATTTGTTGATGTGTAAGTACAAAATCTAATCCTTATTGCAAAACTGCCTGTGTTATTGAGAAGCGCACAGACCGCTGTGATATAAATTTAGAATTTGAACCTTGATTGTACTGACCTTTTCAAAGTGCCAGTCACAGTGCCAGGTTTGTGACATACAACAAGCTCAGACTGGAGGAGGAACTCAAGTTTCCATAGATGCTCATTTAAAGAAGGACATGATAATACATCAGCAGTCAGACAGACAACACAGCAGTTCAGATTGTTCACCATGTGATGTTGACTTGATCACACAGCTGCTAGAACCTCTGTGCAGTTTTCTGGGCACCTTGCTTGACCTGATTTCTCCTCCATCTGTACAGCCATGATGGAACTGTCGGTCTGAACCTGACCAACACCTTCTTGGTGTTTACTGAGGAGGATATTGGTGACCTGCTGAAGATCCGTCTGAGCTGGGAAGGAGAATCTGAGTCCTGGAACTCTGTCTGGAAGAACATTAAGAAGACCCTCTGGGCCTGGAACACGAAGCCTCCCAAACCTGTGCTGGAAGTCCGGCGGATTCGTGTCAAAGCTGGAGAAACACAGAAGAAGTAAGTACGGGAAGCAGCTGTCTAGATGCCACACCTCAGTGGACTTATTTTTCTTGAACATTTATTGATTTACTTTTTATGTTGTCACAGGTTTACGTTCTGTGCCCAAGACCCTGCAAAAACTGATATTTCACCAGGGGAATCGATAACTTTTGTGAAGTGTCGTGATGGCTGGGAAGTGAAACCAAGAAAACGGTACGAAACATGATTAAATGTTGGATATCTTGCATGGAAGGATTTTTGATTCAACTTGATGGTTTGTGTAATTATTCTTAGTTAATGCAACCTGTTTTTTGATTGACAGGCTGCCCATGTAACAACTCAGCACTTCCAACAACCAATGCACCGTCACCATGGGGGACCCATCATGGATCAGCGAGAAGCACCGCCTTCTCTTGATTGAGCACTTTTCATAAGAGGAAGATTGATCAGCGCACGGTGGGAGGGGCTTACTGGACTCTTGACTGTACCAGGAAGGTTTCCATTGGTTTCTGGAAACAAGGACTCTGGGTCTGTCCAGCCTACGAGACAGCTGGTACATGATGCGCAGGCTGGAAGCAAGAGGGCAGTCCTAAAATGTGTTCAAGATTGCCCAAGGAGGAGTTGCAGAACGTTCCTTTTGTGTGGACTAGTGATGTAGAATACAGATCTGTGCCAGTGGACATACACCAGCAATTGTAGTCGCTGTACTGTACATTTTTAAATATTTTTTATTTATGAAAAAAAATGGAAGCACTGCAAGACCAACGTTATTTATCAGAGCACATCCCATGATGAAGCATATGTTGAATGCATTTCTCCTAGATGCAGTATTTGTGTGTGTGTGTGTACATGTGTGATTGTGTACGTTTTTGTATCTGAGTGTGTGTGGTAATGTGGAGGTGTTTGTTTGTGACCAAGAAGTGTGCCTTTCTGCTGAGAGATTACTGATACACTGTATAACTGATGGAGATATCTGATCTCATTGCACACAGTCTTTGAGGTTTTGTGCCGAGTGTTACTGTTACTGTATGTGGCTTATTTTGGGGGTGTGTTTATGTACATAATGTAAATAAGTTTTTGGAAAAATAAATTCACCTGTTATTTGTAGTAACTGTTGGTAATCTTAAGTGTCATCTCTGTCCAAAGACTTCTTTGCATCTTTATTGTGATCTACCTCAGTAAGGATGTAGCTGATGAGTGTAAACTGTTGTTTACTGGTAACCATAGGTTGCCAGTTTCACAACACCATGGCAACATGCAAGCTATGATCAGCATCATGAGATAATTTCATTTCCTGTTAATTTCAAGTTTCAATAATTAAAAAAAAATTGCATCTCCTGCATGAGCATACAATAGTCTTATAGGCAGTAGGCGATTTGTTAGCAAAATTACCAAAATGCATCCTTCTTGTTAACTTGCCATCCCCCTTTCTCCACCAACTATAGTAGCAGAGAGAGTGCAGGAGCAGAGGGGATGTTTAGTTGAAGGTGTTAGTCTGGTCTGCCAGACTTATTGATTCTTTGTCTGATGGTTTGAGTTAGTTATAATCTATGGCTCTGAAATATCAATAACTGTAACTGCAGATTTTTCTGCTGCACCTGTCTGTCACTTTCATCTTGGATCTATAATATTCTCTCTATAGCTTAAAAATACAGAACTAAAAGAGGTGCTCATGGGTCATTTTGCTAGTCGTGGGTGGATGAAACGAAACAGGTCTGTCCTCCTTGTTAAAAGTTAAATGAATAAATTTAAGAAACAAAAGCAAATCACCCACAGCTCGTAGGATTGCAATGTGTAATTGACAATCATTTGTGAAATGAGACACTGTTACCACATCTCTTCTAACACTGACGCATCAATTAAGGTTACTAGTGGATCCAACTCCTGTCAGAACTAGGATTTACATTGTGATATGTAAACTCTAAGTTCAAAATTTGTAAAATCATAAAAGAAACAGCACTCACCTACGTGCTTCCCTAAGAAACATCTCAATAAAATAAGTTATTGTTACATGTTAACCTCTTTAAAAGTTTTACCAGAATAAGGACAATTAAAATAGCTTTTATTCTAGATAACTTATCAGGACAGTAACTTGTAAATATCCAGTGTGCCGGCTTGGAAATCTATTTTTTCGCCTCCTCAGGGCTTGTCAGCTCTCATTTAGCAGGACCTCATAATTCCAACCTCAATATTGCTTATGAGCGTATGAATAAACACACCAAGCTACAACACCTTTTAGCTTGACTAGAAATCACCTACATAAGTGTTGAGTTGTATTGGTACAATATTTGTTGTCACACGTTTCAACATGTACTCACAAGCCTATATTTCAAAATGCAGTAAAAGCTCTCTGTACTAGATCATCTGGATTGCGAGTTGTAATAAATCAGGAATTCTGCCCACATTCCTCAGTCGTAATGACTCATTTGCATTTGCTGGTGCGTGAAACAGCAAAGTGGCAACATCCTGCTGAACTTTTCTTCTCCTGCTCACGTTTCACCAAAACGTCATGCCAGAAAAACTGGATCACAGAAAGTCAAGTCAAATATTTCATGTCACACCATTCCCTGAGAAGCACCTGGAAGGTTAGTAATAGGACGGCTACATGTAACATCAGATGCTGTGGCATATTGAGTATCTTGTTAGCTAAATGATTTATGCCTTTTACTTTATATCTTTATCAACTCTGGTATTTCAGTATATCTTCTGGTTGTAATTATCTTTGGCACTCTGTTCTGCTTCTGTGCAGCTCTTTTTGCAGCAGTGACCCATTTTACTATAAACTGGAAACCTACAGTAACCCCATAAGTCTGTCTGTTGCTG
Source organism: Lutjanus campechanus (assembly GCA_027495735.1). Classification (NCBI taxonomy): domain Eukaryota; kingdom Metazoa; phylum Chordata; class Actinopteri; order Lutjaniformes; family Lutjanidae; genus Lutjanus; species Lutjanus campechanus. The sequence goes on along the minus strand of JAJHUR010136270.1, from coordinate 19,097 downwards.
AGAACCTGGAGCTGTCGTGCTCCCTCACTAACCAACATACCACCCAGAGTTGGTTTGGTGACTCACTTCAGTTTCACAGTCACAGAGTCTATTAACTCCCATGATGCCATCTGTCTCCCACATTTAATAAACCACGGCCTCTTTCGTCACTGTCTGGTTGGCCAGTGAAGCTTCTTTTAAGTCTATAAGTGGAACTATATAATAAATTATAAGTATGTCCAGCATTAGCCAGAAGACACAGTACTGGACCAACCCTGCAGAATGCCAGGCTTGTTAGTTCTGCAACATAACATAAACAGAGACACAGGTTATGATCTTCCCCCCACCTGTCATCATTTGTCTTGTCATCTCTGCTAGCAGAGCAATACGTTCTTTGGCACCAATGACTTTGACCTCCTCCCATCATGCTGTGACGTTTTCATCTGGTGTTCTCAGACAGCTGACCTTGTGTTGTTCTGGTGTCCAGGGTCCTTGTCATTTCAATGACGCGCTGTTCCTCTGCGCAAAATTATTTGCAATGTGCACTTCTGTGGGTGCTGCCGTTGTTATATAACGTCAAACAACTATTTCTTCATGAAGTCAGGCCAATTAAGGACTGCGACTTTGAGTGGCATTTTATTGCACCTTTTTTTAGCAGAAGGATGGAAATTTTTGAGTTCTGAGTTGTCTGGAACGCATTAGAAAGCATTAGTGTGATCAAAACCAAAGGTACAGTTGTATTATGGAACAAAATCCTGTTCCAAGAGGTGGGTGTACTTACTCAGATTCTGAGAAACCTTACTGAGTAAAACCTGGTACAGGTCTTCAGGTCCTTGGTGGTGGTCCTGGGTTTTAATGGGCAGGGATCCAGAGCATTCAGTGAACCTGCTTCTTGGAACTGGGCCTACATATTTTGTTTGAATGCAAAAACCCCAAGATCAAAATGTGGACAAAAGCTTACGCCACAACCAAAATTCAAAGCACACAACCAGAACCCACTATTGCTCCAAATGTGACTGACAGGTATTTTAGTGCATAGACTACCAGCCAATGATAATTAGATCTGAGTTATTATCAGTCTTTGATTTATACCTTGACTTGCCCTATTTTTCAAGGTTAGGGGTTGGAGGATAGGTACTGAATAAAGACATGCACATACATAAATGTTGATTTTAAATTGGTACAGAGAATATATAACCTGAGACAGAAACACAAACAAAAAACTGAAAAATGATTTGCTGTTTCAATGTTTTTCTCAGTCATGTGGCCCTCACTTGTTAGCCAGAGGACGTTCACTTTACACGCTTAACTTCATGCACTTTATGCATGTTCACTTGGTGTATAAAGTGGAGTGCGCTCCTACACATGAATGGGCACATGAATTATATATTTCAGGAAACTAAATATACTGGGAAATACACATTTATTGCAAATATTACAATCATTTCAGAGGAGCCATTCTCCATGCAGCTCCTGTATATCTCAAACCCTGGTTATTAAAGTTTATGATGCTAATGATGTTTCTTTACACTGGAAACACAGCTAGAATAAAATATGCCTTTAATGATTTCAAATATTGTGCTGATCTCCCACACTATGCCTATGAAAGTAACACAATTATATAAAGTCATAGAAACTAACAGTTGTGTTATGATCGTTGTTGGACAAATCTCAAGATTCAGGGGAACTCCACTGACAAAACTGAAACCTGAAATCTGTTAGACGAGTGGTATTTTATACCAGCTACACTTAACACAGGTTCATTTTCAGTGAAAAGGGAACAAGGGATTCACAAATAACTGCTGCACACAGTGCAACCTGTTTGATCATTCATTGAGAGGGGGCACCCCCACTGATACCACAAAGCCTGTGAAGCAGAGTCACATGATCGAAAGAGATTTCAGTCAAATTTGTCCAGTAAATTCAATTGTGCATGTCCTGTGAAGATGGAAAAATACAGTTGCATATATAAATGTTTTGGTGTCTCTATCATTGCTTCCAGATCCTTTGGCACAGCACGCTATTAGCAGTGTGTGTAGCTGGTTACTCTGGTGCCACGTGCCTCACAGATTAAAGGGGTGGTGGCTCACACATCACCACATGTTGGGATGTTGGCTCAAGCACCACATCAGCAGCTGCCCTGCGGATCAACAGCAAAGAGTGGGAGGGGGAGATGGGGAAGGCCACCTCACATGATCCCAGCAGTCAATGCATGCGCTGATAAAGTCAGAGAGAGGAGCCACTTCAGGATGTTTCTCGAACGGCCACAGTGGAAACGCTCTCAGTGGAGCCGCCTGTTGACCTCTGAATACCCGCTGCATGTACTGTACTCAATGTGATGCCACCTGAGTGACTGTGGTATGCCAATCAGAATCTGGCAAGAGTTGAAAGCGCGGAGGTCACATGGACTCTTAGCGCTTCCAAGTAAGACGTCCTCCAAAATTTCTGGGAATGTGGGAGGCGAGAGGGATGAAGGTGGACCTGACTTTTGTTTTTAGGGAATATGTTCTTACATAGGATTATCTGTACAAATAATCTGTTGGATATTTGATCTGAGAATCATGTTTTTGTTGAAGACACGTTGTGATAATAAAAGGTTGGACTGGAGGAGGTTTACACTAGATAAGCAGGCATACAATATTCTTTGCTTTTACACCGACAAACTTGATATTTCTTTTCCATTTTGGCAGCAATGAAGCCAGACTGACGGCATCATCTGTTTGGCCTGATATCAGTCTGTGTTCTAGACACTAATCGCATATTTTTGTCTTGACGAGATTGGCAGACAGAAACGCTGATAAAAAAAAAAGAAGATGAAAGGCAGAAGGCAGATGTATTGTTCCCACCACTACAAACTGGAAAAACAAGACTCTGTGAAGCCATGCTAGCAGATCTGAGGCTGTGGCCTATTTAAGCTGCCAGCAGGCATCTTCAGAGCTGCATGTTAGATGGTGCGTTAGCTGCAGGAGGGTTGTCTCTGACCATTTGTGTAACTATGAACACTTGATGTCCAACATGATAGGACAACACGTTCTATGAACCTTTTTTTTCTAGTATAACCTTGACATTTGGCTCAGAGCTCCTTTGAGCTAAATGCTAATGTCATCATACTAACATGCCAACAGTGACAATGCTAACATGCTAATGTTAAGCAGGTGCAATGTTTACCATATTCACAGTCTAGTTTAGCATGTTAGCATGAAAACATTGTCTAATAAGCACTAAACATAAGATACAGCTGAGGCAGATGGGTATTGAAGCCTATACCCGCCAAGTATGAAGAAAAAATAAAAGATCCTGGAAGTCAGTATAATAAAGATCTCAAATTAATGGCTTTCTCATCTCAAAATAATGACTTTATATGTCACAATAACAAGGAACCTTCACAAAATAATTATTCTGAGAAATCTTCTCATCATTTTCAGATATTACATCATCATTTTGTGGAAGTTTCTCTTTATTTTGACATAGTATGTTATTATTTTGAGAACGTTTCTCATTATTTACAGGAAGTTTTTCATTATTTTGTGAAAAGTCATTATTGTGAGATACTAAGTCATTATTATGAGACACTGTCATTATTTTGAGGTATGTAAGTCGTTATTTTAAGGAGGTTTCTCATCGTTTTGAGATACCTGATCATTATTTTGGGATACTAAGTCTTTTTTTTTAGAAAGTTTCTCATTATAATGTCGTATCTTATCGATGGAAATTGGCTTCTGTAGATTTTGTAGGGGTTTAATTGTTTAATCATGAATTAAAACATGGGATGAAGTGAAAATTTCATCTTGTGATGGCACTAGTTTAAAGATCAGAGGCTCACCAAATTCATTACAATTAATCCAGAGGAGGACATGAAGATCTGGACCAAAGTCCACGGTAATCCATCTAGTAGTTGTTTAGATATTTGAGTCTGAATATAAATGTTGGACTGATTGGCTCTCTTATTTACTGTCATGCCCTTGTACACTGTCCCTTGTTACATATCTGGGGAATGTCATGACGTCAAGAGGTAGGTAGAGAATAAGTCCTCACATGCAAGAGAACAAGGTGCACAGTCACGTTGAGTATTATTATTATTACCCAATCATAAAACAGCCAGCCAAAATGAATATCCAATCAGGGATCACGTTCTTGGAAATCTATGTTTATGTTGTGACAGTACACACCATGTTTGTTTACAGGTGGTTATAATTACCCTGTCACCTGGTCTCTGTACTGTACATGTATGTGAGTGTTTTTGGATGTGTGAGAGCAGCCAATTTTCCATGAGCGCTCCCAGCTCCTATTGGTCAAAACCTGACACCACTGTTACGGTGTCACATTTGTTTCCACTGTGCCTACTTTAACTGTACAGAGTGCGTGTGTGTGTGAGACCAGTGTTGTGTTGTACAATGTTGTGACTGGCTGAGCGATGTGTCACAGTTTCAGCTGTTGTTTTAGTCATGAAGCCATCTTTTATGACTTCCAGGGAGGAATTTCTGAGGTCAAGTTCATAATCAGAGGTCTGAGGGGAAACATCACTGACCGTCTGGTACAGTGAAGGAGGCAGAGGTCACAGAAACAAACTGAATGATAAGAAGATAAGTCATATCAATTTGGTGTGTGTGTTTGGATTATCAGGTTTTAATTAAAGATGCATTTACCGGTATGAAAGCTTATCAAATCCATTCAGCAGGCTTGAGTTTATTTGAGGTCAGGCTTGTGTTAATGCAGTTATGACTGGCAGTGATATGCTTCAGGTTCTCAGTTCTGCTGAATTCCATCAATTCCTGGATATCAGCATTCAGTATATTTATAATTAACAGAGGTTTTTACTGGCATCTCAAGAAGACAAGCAGAAATATTGACACGTGGCTTTCACACAGCAGCTTATCATGCCTGTAGATCAAGCAGAAGCAGAAATGTCATTACTGAACATGTATATAAAATTACAACTGCATAAAACAATGTTAGTTTTTTTTGTATATCTTGGTGATATTTTTGAATCATGTTTAAATAAATCAAAAAGCAGTTGCTAAGCAAAGGATGGCTAAAATCACCCAGTGGTGAGCAGAGTACTGAAAATCTATACTCAAGTATAATTACTACCAAAAATGACTCAGGTTAAAGTGAAAATTAGCATTTGTGAAACCTACTCAAGTAAAAACAAAAAAGTATGTGATTACTCAAAGTACAAGTAATTGTAGGCTTTACTGCCATTATGAAAGTAACATTAACACTGGAGTTGGTGTTAGGGGAGGTTAGGACACCAATTTGAAGCTGAACAGATCGCAGGCTGCAATACGAGTTAATGTCAACTAGAAGAGGTCACTCAGTGAGTGCAGATCTCTGCCACACAACCTGTAAATAATATTTGGATGTAACCCCTTTGTAATCAACACGTTGATTACTGAATATAATTAATTACTTTTTTTAGCAGTAACTGGCACATGTTACAATTACATTTATTTTGTAATTTCAGGTAGATTCTCTCCCGTGCGTTCAATAACCTCAGACATATGTGAAATTTTGTTATAATTAGGGTGTAAATTCTTTAGTTACGGCCAAAAAAGTGATCTAAGCAAATCTAAGAAGTTCATCCAGGTAGATATTTGTACCAAAATTGAAGAAATTCCTTTCAAACGCTTCTGAGATATTGTGTTCACAAGAGTAGGATGGACATAAGGTTACAGTGACTTTTGACCATCAAAATCTAATCAGATAATAACATCAAATATTAATGTTACACATGAAAAATTAACACTGGTAACATTAGCTCGCTAACTACATTTTCACTGACCGTATATGCAACTTCTTTCAATGTGCTTGTGGAGGTTAGCAACTTGCAGGGGTATTCCTCACATGTTCTTCTCCCCTTGATTCAATCCACAGAATTACAGCAGACTAGTTTGCAAACATAGTGAAGTAAAAAGTAGATTACCGGCTCAAAAATATACTTAAGTAGAAAAGGAACATGAACAGTACTCGTTCCTTTTTTACTCATGTTAGTTATATAATGTGTTACACACACATGGCTTTCAAACAGTATCTTGTTATGTCTGTAGACCAAGCAGAAGCATAAATGTCATTACTGAAAATTTATATAACATTCTGCTTGTGGTTTAAAGCTGTAGTGCGTAACTTCTGTCACGCGCTAGCGGAATTCTGCGTTATTACAACAATAAAGCCGGCACTTCCATATGACGTATATGCCCAGGTGTACACCGTACACGCCGTTCGCTCACACGTGTACACAAAGTAACACTTGGTACACACAGTGTACACAGAGCAACACTTGCTACACACCGTGTACTGTTCGCCACGGTACACAGAGCAACGCTTGCTACACACCATGTACTGTTCGCCACGGTACACAGAGCAACGCTTGCTACACACCATGTACTGCTCGCCACGGTACACAGAGCAACGCTCGACAAGCAAATCAAAAATGATATATATTGGAAAATACCGCGGGATGTTGGAGGAGCCGATCGGCTTAATCAGCATTGCGTCATCTCCTCTAGTAGTGGCTTGGGTGAAACAGACATTTACGGACATGTAGAAGTTATGCACTGTAGCTTTAAGTCTCATGTTGTGTGGAAACAATGGTGATAAGTTATACCTTTTTGTTCGAAAAAGTGTATAATTTGGTGATTTTTGGATTATAGGTAAATCAAAAAACAGTTACTCTGCAAAAAAGGCCAAAAACGATGGACACAAGTCCTAGTAAATAACAAGAATGGACTTGGAAAAACTCCACTTGTAAACCAACAAAAGTCTTTAATGTTTCTCTTTTGTCAGCAATTGTAAATAGACTGGATTTTGATTATCTTATTATATTTCATATTGAAACTGGAAAACTGTAATCGAGAGCAGTTGGAGTGACTATATGAAACGATACTGCTGAGTTCAGAGAGTTTCTTTTCCATAAAACGAGGCTTAATTACAGCCTCTGATTAGTGCTGTTATCGTTTTTTGATAAATCGCTGCACTTCCCAGACTAAAACAAAAAGGCCTGACTGGAACCAGGCCTGATCGGTCAGGCCACTTCAGCTCCTACACAGCTGGACCTTTGCCCTGGCTGAGCTTCCCACTCCCTACTGTCCTCAGTTTCTCCTCACCCTCTCCTGACCAGGAGTTACTGTATCATACCATATCCGACCATAACCACACCCCCTAACATGATGTGCCAACAGAAGCACAACTGGAGAGCCTGGTGAGCCAATGGTGGAGGAGCTGGCCATGCGGTAAATCCAGTTGACCCAGTCAGCTGTGAGCCAGAATCAGCTTCAGTTCTCTCTCATGGAATTAAAAGCAGAATTACTGGCTGTGTCTGAATGTCACATATTTGCCACGACTTTTGCTTAGAAATGTCAAATGGTAATTACAGAATGATATTACAAACCGGAACTCAGACCATGTTCACACGTAGGGTAATGTGATATGCTGTGGGAACACTGACAAGCTACTGAAACAGAACACTTATCATAACAATTACTTTAAAGTCCATTTGATCTTGTCTTGAATTTTTGATGTATCACAAATATTGTTTTGCTGTTGGAACTTGTCCCTTGACTGCACAAGTTAACTGAGATCAGCAACAGCCTCTTGCACTGAGTCCTAACTGAATATGGCATAAACCAGCATCAGTGATAAAATCAATTATTTCTATGTGAATGTCTAACTGACCTTGAACAATGCAGTGCTGGGCAGTGCGATGCACTGTTTTAAGCTGAACCTCTGTCACATGCCTTTTTATGTCTGTCAGTTGTGTTGAAAGTGCTGCAGAACAGCAGTCGTTATTCTATTTGTGTACAAATGAAAGAGATGGCACACAAATTGTTAACTACTAAGGTTTAGAGAGGTAGACGTAGAAGTTGTTTATAACTTTGGAGAGAGCCGGGCTAGCTGTTTCACCCCTGCTTCCAGTCTTTATGCTAAGCTAAGCTAATGGCATTGCAGCTCCGTCTTACTGCGCAGACATGAGATTGATTGATTTTCTTCTAACAGTATTCTTTTCATGACAATTTCAAGAGGTGTGTTTAACATAGTTTCAGCAGTGAGCATAAATTGCACGTAGATTGTTTTAAAGTCACCTGAAAACAGGTGACAGTGAGCTGATATACAGTTGAGAGTCAACAGTCGGTGATCAAAAGACTAAGAATTTACTGAGTCATTGTGAGCAAAGTGTTACTAGAGTTCAACAAATAGATTTTCCAGCTTTGGCACCTTTTGCAATCCGTCACTTTGCTGCCAGATTTCCTCACAGGATCACAGGTAAAAGATGAGCAGGTGCAGCAGAGTTCCTTCTCTAATTCAGGTTACTCAGTTGCTCAGGAAACCGGTGTGCAAACAAAGCTTCTGTGCAGTGTCAAATTGAGTCATAGCACATCCAACCCAAGATAGAAATGTAAATATACAGTGTGACAACACGTTCTTTGATGCTTCTGTTTCTGCAACAGTGAGTTTCCCGTATGCCTGACTGTACATCAGACTGTGCTCACAAGTAGTAGATGAAATGTGTGCGTCTGTTACATGACATCAACCTGAATTATGTTGAATTATGTTAAACCACTACTACTTTTGTATGTCAGGTAATGGCAACAAACATACAGTTTTGTAAATTAATCATTTTTCTGAAAAATTGTTGTGATACCAAATTCTTAACATCACACACACTCGCACATGGTAAGGTATCTTGCAAATCAGCGGCTTCATAATCTGTGAACTCGGTGGTTCAGCATCTTGATCAAGGACACTTTGATGTATTTTCAGAGTTCACGTAATAATGCCTATATTGAGCTTGACTGGTACCCAGGTTGCTGTACGCTTCTTATGAGAAATCTTCTACTATAAATAAACTCTGGAAAAGATCACACATAGTGGCGTCCCCGTTGCTTAGGGATTAAGATGCATACAGTAAACCGTTTCCTGTCATCACTCCACAGGTACTATATAATAACAAGTTTAAAGTCTAAAACACCACATGTGTTTCTGACAGACAAGAATACAAAGAAACAAAAATTGTTAATATTGTCTACAACAACACAGCACATAGAGAAGCTCCATTTCTTGCTCTTCATCAGAATTTAGCCTCTTTTTCAACTGAAAAACAAAAAAGAGCATTCACATTATAATTATTGAGTGTGGTCTAGGCCTACTCTATATGTAAAGTGTCTTGAGACACCTTTGTTGTGAATTGGCGCTATATAAATAAAAATTTGATTTGATTTGATTTGAAATACTGATTTAGATTTCCGTGGTAATATGACTTAGAAGCATTGACGTCAGTTCTCTCTCCTAACCCTAAAAAAGGTCTGTGCGTGCTTCAAACAAAGCGCTTGTTAACAACATCTGAAACTCCATCACCACCAACTTTCCAACATCGAATTCGGGGTGCTGAGAATTTTTGTAACTTCCCAGAACTGAAAATATGATAAAAATGCAGCGACTGGTCAGCTGTGTAGGTGAGAAAGTAGGCAGGATTTCAAATTCTCTCTCAAGTTCCGTCACTGACTTTTTCATTCGTCATGCTGCCTGTGAACAACTGTGAACGCTCAAATGTCTTGAATTGTTCCTCACAAAAGTACAAGTGCACCCACCAACATTGTCATGTTTCCTTCTTCTTACTCAACATTACACATTGTGAATCTCTCCCACAGTACCACAGAGAGGATCACTGTTAATGGGACAATAGACAGTCTCTGACGCTGGTCAGAGCTTTGTCATTTCTTCTGTGGCTGTTTTATGGTGTCCAAAGCGTAGGCTGAGGCTTTCTCATGGGAACGAGCCAGACGAGGGTTAGGAATGCAAATAAATGCCCCTCTGGCTGGAGAAAGTGAAAAAAACTATAATCTGGTGAGAATAGGATTTATATAATTCTCACATGTTACAAAAGGATACATACAGGTCTCCGTCCAGGGTGATTTTTTTTTTTTTTTTTTTTTGAGCTGGCATTTTGTTTTGGCTTAATTTCCACACTGTTTAAAATCAGCTTACACATTTGCAGCCACAAAGACAATCTGGGCATGAAAAAGGTCAGTGACACTTTTGTGTTCATAGCAAAATTTCCATGGAATTTATAATATTTTTTACTGCTTTTTAATTATTTTATTTAAGTTTGTTGGGGGGGGGGATTTTAGGTCACATTCTTTGGCTATTTGGACTTGGTGAGAGCTGATATGACTTTGACCTGACTTGCTCCTGTGCGTGTGGATATATATATATATACTATGTATCAGCACTATCAGCCTTCAAATCCCAGGACTACTGATAACATGGGTTTTCTGCACACATGCTTTGGGTTTTTTACGCCCAGTCACGTCTTTAAATAGCTGGTTTGTCTCTGACCAAATTGCTCTCATGATTACGGCACCTGTTTTGCCTGCATAACTCAATAAGCAGCTTTATGACGAAATCAAAACACTTACTATTGTTTCTAATTTAGTCTAATCTGATTCTGAATGTGGTTCTTGGCTGGTTTTGTAAACACGGACACATTAACATTTAGATAACGCTCACTACAACTTTATGAGACCATAAACAACGCCCTAGAAGTGGACGTTGGTCTTTTACGGCAGGGATTCAGGTCAGAGACGCATTGTGCTGCAGCCGAGCCAAATCCATGAAGCGTACAGTATATGAAGACATTTTGCTTTGAAGTCACATGGTTAGATTCATATGATTTGAAGACTGAATGCCACTTGTACAGTAGATCAAACACAGCGGAGCGTCTACGGCCAGACTCGGTGCAGCAGCAGACAGATCCCACCTCAAAGGGAACTTCACTTTTCATCAGAGCTATACTGGTGTGAAATGGGGATTTACTGTTAATCTTTTAATACCAACTCTATGTTCCAAAGACACATTTTTTTTCTTGGGCAAGACAGAAGGGAGGAGGCAGTTGTAAGTGCAGAGAGGGCATCCACATGCTTAAATCCCTTAAATGTGGCAATTTAGAATAATAACTTGGAAAACTATAATTTTTATTATTATTTTAAGTCAATTTCCAAACAAGTTTCAAGACAAGTTTGCTGGAAATAACAATCTACAATAATACTAATTAAAGAAAAAGTAGAGACTAAAGGTTTCCATCCACCTGTTTTTATGAGCATTTTGCATGTAAAAAAAAAAAAAATCTAAATGTCTAAATTAAGACGTGACAAAGTGCAGTGGTGACAGTGAATAAATCATGTTGCACATGACGCATGTGACTTCAAGCTCCCAGAGAAAAACGGCAGAAGGTGAAAACATCAGATCTATGTGGAGTGATAAGAAAACTTTAACATTCCTCAAATTAATACTGGAAATAAGCATAAATTCAATATTACCATCATGTTTTCCACGTAATTTTCCATCATATGACTGGTGCTCTTGTAATTCATCTGCAATCATTTATATGCCCAACAGGAGAATTACCGCCACCAACTGCTTATCTCAGAAATTACCCCGATTTATTTCAGACCCAACTCCTAAAATTTGCAAAACAGTAGTAATGGAAATGGAAATGAATTTGCTGTAGCATCTTTTTGTGATTAAAAGTCAGTATTCTGAGATTTAGAACAAAGGAAACACTTTGCACATCTATTAAACAAGACAGGTGCGTTGGAGAGAGAAGACCAAAACGTTGCAAAAGTACTCCCGCACACTGTCTAACTTGCATTTATTTGCAATGTTTCGGTACTAGACCTTCATCAGGGTTTTTGCCCGATGAAGTCCTTTTGCAACTTTTTAGTATTCTGAGATTAAAATCAACTCAGCTTCAGAGTTAAAGGGTGTTGCCCTTGAAGCATGTAAGGGTGACACCCAGAACCCACAACCACATTCAACAGTTTTTTCCTTTTTATCTGTGAGTGTGTGTGTTTACATGTGCATTAGTTTTGAGCCTTATCCTGTTTTTGATTATATTTAGAATAAGATGTTTACATAGAACATGAAAACCCTAGATATTCATATTCTTGTATACATGATAATAACAGTATCCAGGTTACTGATCATATGCATCTTGTTTTCTTACCTTATCAACCACTATGAGATGGTTCAGAAACCTGGACAAGGTGTTTAATGTAAAGTAGGCCTAATATTACAACACATTTCTTCACATCAAGTTCTGTTTTTTGGTTCGCTGGCATCTGGATCTGTCATTTCAGACCAAATGATACCAAACAGAAACTGAACTAAAATGATCAATTTCTCCCTGATTCAGACCAAGTGAACTGGCTATTACATGTGAAAGCACCCTTAGTCAGAACACAGCAGATCAGCTGATCATGCAAGAACAATGAATTAGTTTTTAGAGAAGCAAAAGATTGTTAAGTTAACAATAAGTCATTGAAAATAATAATATTTATTTGGGTTTAGAGCTGCTCTGTCAAGGATATAATTAGTAATATATTATATAGTTCCTCCCAGAAAACTTACAGACCTGTAAAAAGCATCATTAATACTTAATGAAATATTTTCTATTCTAAACTGTATGAGTGCCTGACTAACTTCTGGAATTTCCTCTTATCACACAGGAGGTGATATCATGCAATTTCCAGGCAGCAGTTTTATGTTTTAGCTTGAAAAGAAATGTTGTTATTAGAGTTAAGAAAGTAATAGCCAAAGAAAAGAACAGCATCTGTTGATAAATTAAACAAAAAAGAAGTGATCATTCAGAGGACAGATCACAAGAAGTACCACAACTGTTTTTGATCCAAAAGTGCATCTGCATTAAATTTCCCAGATAAAAAGCATTTAACAAAGAGAAGACAATGAGGAGACAAGCAGATGTGACTCTGTATCTTTTGGACTGGTTCAGCCTGACAGTTCCATGTGTCTTAATCAGAAACTGAAGAACATGGACGAACCTCATCCTTAAATTGGGCCACTACTGAGTCGCAGCTCATACCTGGAGACAAATGCTGATCAAATTGCCAAAATTGAAGCAGATAGTCATGAAGGTTATGAAACGATATATTTATTGGATCGTTTAATATAATTTAGGGTAGATACTCCCTGCCTCTGAAAATAATCAACACGTAGCACAGACTTCAAACCCCTTATATTATTATGGTATTTGCTGTCTGTCTGTTGGTAAGGAGCCTCCTTTTAATCTGCTGTCAAGATGCAAAGGAGCCCCACCCTATATTGTGGCCATATTTGCTTATGTTAGACATGACTCATCAGTTCAGACCTGAGGCACGCCCTCTAGGAAGAGCAGACAAACCAGGTGAGAAGTTTAGGTGTTCTAAGCGTGGGAAGTCGAGGTGTTTGCAGCTTTTTTTTTTTTTTTAGAGATTTTGTTTTGACAGACAGCTGCAACAAATGTCTTCTGGGTTGCTTTATTGTGTGTATGTGAAAAGTATAAATCATACCGATGACATTACAGAAAAGACCACCTGACAGTTCCCCACAGCTCTGTGGAGTGTTTTAGCATCTTTCAGCTTATTGTTTTGTTTTCTCACAACTCTAATCAGCCTAATTTCCAACAACAGCAGGCAACTGTTTCAGGAAAAACAAAAGATGTGGATAGTCGCTGGTACCTGGTACTTTTTGGCATAACTTCTGTTGAGGTTTCAAGAACTGAGGCGATACTAAAAGGTGCAAACACTGCAGACCACTGATTAGTCAGAGAGAATTGTCACTTGTCAATTGTCACAACCAGAGTTGTCTTGTCATCTGTGGTCTGATGTACAATTCCCCAAATAACTTCTGTTTTTCGTTGCATTCCGCCTCTGTCTCATTGCTGAGACAAACAGCCACATACCAAGAATCAAGAGCACCACACTTTCAATATCCTCCAATGTTCATGTATTTGTCTTGCATTGAAGATAGTGTCATGACAGTTTAACGTGGCATCACTATGACGATCAGCTACGAATCCTGCCTATAGTTATATAGGGGAACTATCTGCAGTGGAAAATTAAATTGAGAAAAATATCAGAAAGCCAGCCAAGCTGTACCATGCAATGGAAATTAGGCTAAAGTTAGCAATTATCTGGTAAAGTGCATAACATCTAATGTTATAAATATTTTTCTCTGGAACTGGTGGAGACCAAAATAGAGCTTGTTCTGTGTCCCCTGTTTGTATAAAGAGGAAACTATTTGTAGGCCTTGTATGGACAACTGGATACAGCATCCCAAGAGGTTTCCCATTCATTCCCATCAAATGTGTCAAAACAGTTTGGAAGGGTTCCCTCATCAGTCTGTGTTTTGGGGTACTTAGATCATGTGCGCTAGCATTCTTATCGAGCTAAGACAACATGCACATTTAAGACTTCCTCTGAAGGAGGTTAGACATGAATGGAATGAAACATGAATCATATGGCTCTTCCAGACTTTCCTTTAACTGGACCAAATGAATCAAAGTTTGATGATACAAATAAGCATTTCTGGGGGTTTTATTCACCATTTTAAATCATCTCCTTTTTTAAATTATAGTGTATAGGAAAAAAGTGCTTTTTAGGTCAGTGTGTGTCACAGGATGCTGCCAGAAGTTGCAATACCAACTGTAGCCACCAAGTTAAATCATCTCACAGCCCAGAGCGTTTCCTGTGGGCTTGATTTAACCATATCATTATCTTATATATGCTAATACCAATAATGATAATAAAAAGACTAATCTGTCAATATGGGTTTAGAGCTTATTCCACCACCTTCAGTTGTCCCAAACCCTTTACAGTATCCATAGTGTCAGTTACTGACACTGTAAGACATCACAGGTTCCAGTGTTTATGTTACATTAACAGGAGATCATTGTGAAATTAACAATAAATAAATAAATAAATAAATAAATAAATATGAAAAGACACTTCATTTTAACAGGGAATCACCAAACTACAGTAAAGTAGAAGGAAGGTGAATCAGCTAAGAAGTGAACTTTTAAACTTTTATTATTTGGTGACGCAGGTGAACTAGTTCTGGCCACTACAAATTCACTTCTGTGTTATATTATCATTTTGTTTCTTCATATTTTCATTGTATTTGTCTATATTGTAATTTTACTATTAGGTCTGTCTACTCTGTATGTACAACATGTTTGTATCCGCTTTTCTCCCTACTTAAAGGCTTTTTACAGAGTTCTTCCTTGTCTGAATCGAAGGTCTGACGTCAGAGGATGTTGTACAGATTACAAAAGCCCTTTGAGGCAAATTTATAGCTTGTAATTTTGGGATAGTAAACTGAACTTGACTTGACTTGCTGTCATCTTTTCTTTCCCACCGCTAATTTTTTCATATCCTCCAAAAGCAGGTTTGTGTTACTTTCCTCCACAGATCCGCTCCAAGTCAAACAATGATATGTTATCAAGAAGAGCTTGTCTCTCCACCTTCCCATCCTCCTGATGTATGGGAACGGGCCACATGAGCTTTACTGTATGTTATGGTATTCAGTGGGAATCAGTGGGTAAGAAACAGAAACAGCTGTGGCTTGGCTTGACATAGATTATGCAACTACTGAAGGCATATGACAGTGTTCCCACCTCGAATTACACTTGCAGCAGGACATCTGCGTGCACATACCTACTACACTCACACACGGCTCCTAACGCGAGTCCAACCTCTCCAAAGAGGAAAGGATCAAAGGTGACCATAGACGGGACAGGAGACACTCCTGTTCAGTGCAAACACAGACACAGTCATGAGCGAAATGGCCTTGTGGAGGTTGAGGGATTTCCCCCTGGTATTGTGTATTTTGTGAATGAATGAGTTGCACACAATGGCGCGGCAGACAAGCTCGAGAGATACAAGGACAAGAGCTTTAGGAGAAACAAAAAGTGACTGACTGGCACACACCAACAAATGGAAACCACTTCCGCCTCTGGGGGTGGGTTGTTACTCATGAAATAGTATTTCAGAGAAAGAATGAAAAGGAGACGGTGGAAACTGAGAGAGAGGGGAAGAAAAAAGCACAAACGTGTTGATTGGCTCAGGGCAGGGTGCCTGATTCGAGGTCCATTGTGATTGGCTGAGAGGTATGGCCTCACCTTAAAAGAGGGTTACTCCAGTTCAATGACACCGAGATTTCCGTTTGCATGTGTTGGCGTGGCTGAAAACCTACACTCACAACAAGAACATGCCTTTCAAATAAGACACTGGAGCATGTGCTGACATCCATCTGTGCATTCCTCATCCTTCAGTCACTGTATTACACAGCTGTGGTACGTTTTCCCTCAAAATGCAGCAACAATCGTATATTTCTTCCATTCGTTGACATAAAATCCTGGAAAGGCTCGTGCTTCTAACAGAAAACCATGTTAAAGGAGCAACATGTAACAACTGCGCATTCAGAAATGAGCACTGCAGTCAAAAAGGCAAGTTGGAACCACAGATGGTATATTAAATAGGTCAAATCTCTGTTTAATGGACAATCTATTGTTGAAGCATGTTGTTTCCTGAGCACCATCCTCCCCAGACTTGAGGAAGCTGAGGCAGGCTGCCGGAACTCAGCCGGAGCTCAAGACAAGCACAATATTGTAATTAGACAATAACAAGTGAGGACGAGTCTTCCACTGTAAGCTGCTTAATGAATTAATTGATTTTTAAACTTGCTCTGTGTCAGAAAACACCCCTGTTCCAGACAATAATTCACAGCTTCAATTTAAAAATATGTTAAAAACCCTTCAAATTCAAATTCTAAAACCTACTGGTAACATGAAATGTGCTATTATAATCATTCATTCATTGTTCATAACTACTTATCTTTGAGGGGGCGGGAGTCTATCCCTGACATTGGGCGAGAGGTGGAGTAGCCTACACCCTGGACAAGTCACCAGTTCATCACAGGGCTGTCACATAGAGACAGACAACCATTCACGCTCACACATATGGGCAATTTAGTTAATTAATTCATTAATGTTGAATCACCAATTAACCTAATTAACCTGCATGTCTTTGGACTGTGGGAGGAAGCTGGAGTACCCCGAGAGAACCCACATGGACACAAGGAGAACATGTAACTTCCACACAGCCACAAACTGCCCGCCCTGAGCTGCCTGGGAGATTCGAACTCAGAACCTTCTTGCTGTGAGGCAACAGTACCAACCACTGCACCACTGTGCCACCAGCTATAAAAATGTATTTTTTAGGAAAACGTTGTTCCTTTAAAGTTCTGTCACCTCCATCAGATTTTCACAACAATATGATTTAATCAGGCTTAAAAAGGTTTAGTTTAACTTCCTGGTTTATAAAAGGTGGGAATACTGCTCAAGCATTGGTCAGCTTTCTATTTACAAATTCATTAAATAATTTCTTTTGTATCTCATCCATAATGTATCAACTTCGTAACCCTTCTAAATCAAAGCTAAATAAGAATTAGGGTTTGAAATGTATATGTGGATTTTATCAACTCAAAAACGTTCTACAACCAAATTTAAAATAGTTAACATTTTGTCAGCTCTGTAAAACATCACCTCCACCAGATTTTCCATGAGACAGATTTGACGTCTACACTGAAAAAAAAAAAAAGAAAAGAAAAGAAAAATGAATCACTTGGAGGTTGGTCCATTCCAAGGTTTAACAGACCGTTTAATGTTTTAAAATATATTTTCAGAGCATAATTGAAGAATAAAAACTCCTCAAAATACAGTTTTCTCCCAATTCTCAAGAATGAATCAACTGTTATAAACATGTACACCTTCTAAAAAATTATTAATTAATTCTTACAATTCATAAACAGGAACTTATTCATTTGGAAAACATTCATTTAACATTAATTTGAACTCTAATTAATGCAAAACGGCCAAACAAAAACACAAGTTATGGGCAGGAATAGAAATTTCAAACGAGCACACTGCAGGTGTAGCGCTGTTGTCAGAGAAGCGAGTATTTAATTTTTGCATGTTTCTTTAATCTCTGATGACACCTCATGGTCATTTTATCATTTTTTTTTACAGTAAATATATTAAAGATCTCTCCTTTAATCCACAAACATTTTAAACTGAAGCTGAAAGACCTGATTTTAAAAATCTGAAACCGTTTGATGCATCACATTAGCAAGGTTTAACAAATAACTTCCTTCTCGGTCGCACCATTCAGGCATTCAAATGTGACAGGCAGTGTGTCCGCCTAATCAGCAATGGCAAGGAAAGTAATCGCTTGGAAAACATCTCTGTGGACCATAAAATCAGCATTCAAACTAAATTCATTTGTAGGCATGTACACATTTCTTCTCTGTGTAGTGGAGCCATCCCCCCATGCCAGATCTAACCTTAACCCTGACCCCTTCCTCGCTCTCCTCCAGCAAACCTTTAAACTGACCCTAATCCCTCAACCGTGACCCTGCGCTCGCTTTGAATGTTAGCCATTCAATGTGTGGCACTTGGCCAAACAAAGGGACTTTGTGTCAAATCCAACTCGAGCACTTGGTGGGAAAGTGGCTGTGATGAGTTATTTCCCCACCAAACCTACTTTTGATCCCAAATTTAATGACCCTGTTGGTATTTTGTGGAGTAAAACTCATAACATGACTTTGCTACTTGAGACTATTATTGATTATATTTTTAGATTTTATCCAGCGATTTCCATTTGTGACTGATTGAAATTAAATGGGTCGGTTGTCATTACCGTTGTTAATAGACCCCCTTTTCTGTTGGTAAACATTATGATTTTTTTGTAGGCGGAGCTTAGGTGGAGGAAAAAGAGTTCACATTAGCTAACACTATAGCTAGCATGTTTTTGTAGGTTTATTTCTGAACAACAGCAGAAGAAAATCAAATTTTTTCTGAAGGGAGGAAGGGTGAGAGGAAAACAGCCTGTAGAGCCACTATTTTAACATCTAATGCGGTGATTTATTTGAACCAAACCACAACTGGTGATCATTGGAACAGTGGAAAGACTGCAAGGCAATTTTGGTTTTTATTGAGTTTTATTTTGTTTCTGTTTGTCAAACTTAAATTAAGTGTGTTTTAAGGATTTAACAAAGCAATCAAAGCTCATCTTAGTTTGGTTAAAAAATGAAACTTTATTTCAGAAGGTGAGTGGTTGTTATTTTTCTGTTTAATAAAGAAAACAGTTGTGAAAATATTTCCATTCTTGACTTTTGTGAGTTCATTTTGTCGCGGCTCGCACGCATCTTCTTATCGCGTTAACTGTAGTTGTCTTTGGTTTTTTGACTGGCAGCGGCAACTGATATGCTTCCAGCCGTTACTACTGTGA
>JAJHUR010136268.1:0-21623 GCA_027495735.1 Lutjanus campechanus | reverse complement strand
GCCAATAAGGCTATCCGGTCGCAGGCCAAAGCAAACAAGAATCCTGCAGCAGACACAGTTCTAAAGAATTCACTGTGATCACTGAGTAGAACAGTGCAGCAGGAGTTGAGAAACAAGAACCTCTCTTGTTTGAATGCCTCCCATTGATAATGCATTAAACATCAACTGTTAAAAAGTAACAAATACTGCAGTACTCTGTCCACCGCTGACCCTACTAAGGCTGCAACTAACTATTATTTTCATTATCGATTCATATGTTGATTATTTTCTTGATTAATCGTTTAGTTGTTTCGTCCATAATGTCAGAAATGGTGAAAAATGTTGATAAGCACTCAAGATGACATCCTCAGATGTCTTGTTTTGTCCACAACTCAAAGATTCAGTTCAGTTCAGTTTTGCTGTCAGAGAGGAGTAAAGAAATCAGAAAATGTTTGCATTTAAGAAGCTGAAACTTGAATTCTAGTAGTTGATTAATAATAGATTAATCGATTAATCGTTGCAGCTCTAGACTCTACCCCATCTTTTGTAACATCCATGTTTTTTCCACATGTGACTTCAAAGCTCGGAATACCGACTTCCCAGCTTGAGAAATGGGACCATCAGAGAGACCATGAATGCAGTATTAACAC
The DNA here is from genome assembly GCA_027495735.1 of Lutjanus campechanus. Lineage (NCBI taxonomy): Eukaryota > Metazoa > Chordata > Actinopteri > Lutjaniformes > Lutjanidae > Lutjanus > Lutjanus campechanus. Next base: position 20,994 of record JAJHUR010136268.1, on the reverse strand, counting down.
AGATTCCTTGCAAAGTTTCCTTTGCTGTCTAGTTAACTGGCTTTTTTTAGTTACTGCAAACTGAACATGCGTTTTCCTGGGAAATTACACTCTTCACTTCCATAATATTGTTTTATGTAATACAACAACGAAAAAATCAAGTTATGGTGCTGTCTTAATTTGAACCAGATTTGTAGTTGTAGCTTTGTAGGGCAGTATTAGGTGTTTATTGCTGCAGTGCTCCTGATCAGTATTGGTTTTCTCAGCTGTGCAATGTGTGAGTAGTTGGTATTCACGTTTTATCTTCCCTTATTTCTCAGGTAACGACTCTAAAGTGGACGGTCTGGTGAACTTTGAGAAGCTGAGGATGATTGCCAAAGAAATTCGCCATGTCGGTCGCATGGCCTCTGTCAACATGGACCCGGCCCTCATGTTCCGGACCAGGTAAGAAACCTTTAAAAACAAAAAAAACAAAGCCAGGTTCTAGATGAATAATGATCCTTCACCCTCTCTGTAGGACCAGTCAGCACTTCACTGACTAACCAAGCTCTCTGGGGTTAGCCGGTTCACATAGATTCAGTAAAGATTTCTGCATCACGCTTCTCTGTCAAGCAGCTGTTCCCTCTGGCAACTGTTTCCTCTGGCAACTGTTTCCCTTTACACATTGTTGGCATAAGATGTGCACAGTGCTCCCGTGAAAGTGTGTCTTTGTCTAATGATGTCACTGCCTAAGTGGTGTTACCATTTGATTTCCTCTCCTCTGACTTTCACGTGGATCTTTGGTGAAATTGCTTCTCTTTTGGTGATCTTGGTGGCCTCTCCTGTCCTAAGCTTTGTCTCTTTCTCTCTTTTCTCTACTCGTCCACCCTTTTCCCTCCATGCTTCTCTGTTCATGGCACCCACCCTCTAGGAAGAAGAAGTGGAGAAGTTTAGGGTAAGTTTGGTAACCTTTTGCCCTCCCTGCACCACGGCCCTGTTTCCTGCCAGTTTGTGTGCTTCTTTTCTCAAACCTCGTTTCCATTAACCAGTTTGAGTTGAATCCTCCCACTAACACTGCCTGACTCTAACTGGAGGGCATTGAGAGAAACAAAGGTCACTTATGCTAACACTTAGTTACAACTTGAAGCTACGACAGGGAATTTTTTAACTGGTTGTGAAAAAGTCTCAGTTTATTTCTGTGTTGACCATCAGAGAAAACTTGGCTATTTTTATATAATTATTCTTAATGTCTGCCACCAGGTTGGAGTATCCTTGAAATCAGAGGAAATGAGCCTGTGTTTACATTTTCCCAGGCAAAGTAATAAGAGCAACACATTAGCCAGTTAAAAATAAGTTAGGGGAGATTTTTATTCAGATTATTTTATTTTTGACGTTATATTTTGTGGTTATTGCAGTGGAAACTACCACTTTTGTTCACAGAGACCTCCAAAATCAACAACATATGAAGGGTCCTTGTAATAACTTTAACATGAAAACATCACATCATAAAAGATACACAAGTGATTAGAAAATCTAAAAGAACTAAAACTAAACGTACATCAAATTATTATTATAGTCTGTCATTAGCAGATGTGACCTTTCTTGTCATGTTTTTTACCTAACAATGTGCATGCAGCTTCAGTTTCAGAATTTGACCTGTCTTTGAGGTTTTATCTGTCTTATCAAACCTCTAAACAGCCAGAGATTCTGGACATAAAAGTCTTATGGTTTTTTTGTTTTTTGTTTTTTTAATCATGCTTTACATTCTTGTGGTCAAATGGGACATCATTTTGCATACAGCATTTACTGGGACATTTAATGGGAAACACATGGATGCGCACTGCATTCACCAAAGAAACTTTTCTGGTAATTATGACTTCTGTATCACGTAATTATGACTTAGTTGTCTTGTAATTATGAGAAAAGCAGCTCGGAATTGTGAGATCTGTGTCTCGTAATTGAGAGGGTTTTCTTGTCATTATGAGATCTTTACCTCGGGAATATGAGGTGCTAAGTTATAATTACAAGGTATGAAAGTAGTAATTACATGGATGAAATGTGCATCTTACATATAGATAAATTGTATATATTTTTATAGTGATTATACTATTCATTTTAGACACACCTTGTGGAAATGAAACAAATCTTTCCGCTAATTTGAACAAATGTAACCTCTCGCTGAGTAACACTTGAGGCCACTGTTTTGTGTACTGTTTGACTGAGACCATGTGCAAGTACCACTACAACTACTACTGCTACTTCCAGCTTTGATTCAAGCCACAAAAATGTAAACTATGACCGTGCTACACTAGTGGAACTCCCCCTTTCTCCTGCCCTGTTGTTTGACAACAGCCATCATTCCTCACCCCCACCTCCCCACCCTCTGCTGCCTGGAATGTCTGGAATGTTTTGGAGTTTAAGAGAAATGCCTAAAGCTGCTCTCTGCATGTCCGAGTCCACATACCATACTCCTTGTAGTATTACCTGTGCAATTATACTTATACTATATATAGGCTCATTTACACACTAAAGCAATATGTTAATAAGTCTTTGTCTATTCTTTCTATTTGTTTTTGTGCGTCTTTGTCTGCGCTCCTCTCTGTGTTTTTTGTGCATGTTTCTGTGTGGCTGCCCATGTGTGCGATCAGGTCTTTAAGCCAGGGTAGTGCCAATGCGGCAGTGCTCGACGTCACCCAGACAGGCGGGCACAAGAAGCGAGTGCGACGCAGCTCCTTCCTGAACGCCAAAAAGCTTTACGAGGACGCCCAGATGGCCAGGAAGGTCAAACAGTACCTGTCCAACCTCAGCCTGGAGACGAACGAGGAGAGCCTGCAGACGCTCTCGCTGCAGTGCGAACCCTCCATCAGCACATGTGAGTGTGTGACACAAATACACAAACACAAGAAAAGAAATCTAATAGAAAATGTGAATATAGTGTATAAGATAAAGCATACTGCCTTATCTCCTAACTGTCCGTTCAAGAATATATTTAGAATTAAATGTTGAGTCCTTGATTTTGTTTACGTGCATATTTCTCTTGAGACAACCACATGTTCCCAGGATTTATAGCAGAGACAGACAGGGTGGGACCACTGGAGTAACAAGACACTCAGTCTTGCTTAAGGATCCATTGGCAGGGAATAAAAATGACTGAATCACTAGGCCAGTTTCCCATTGTTAATGCCAACACCACTTGCTGCTAATGCACTGATAGACAGGAAGACTGTGCCAGTGGTCAACGATAGCCAGGCAATCTATCACCAGTTGTTTTCTTAAACTACACAGCATCATTGCCTTCTCATGAGTCCTTTTACATACACATCTCAGTTTAAAGAATAAAATCTAATTCTAACTTCCGCCTCTTTCTCACATGTGCTGCAACTTTGCACTTGGACATCTAGACATTACCTGCAGTTTCTATATGTGAAAGCAAATGTCCGAATTAGTTGCACTGGGCAGTAAATGTATTTAACCCTGCCAGCTATCCAGTCCAAAGTCCAGGCGAGCCACATGTGCAGATACAGATGGTCATTGTCTGGAGTGAGCAAGTGGGCATGTTGTCCAAGATGCACAGTGTGGAGCTGCTTTATAAACCTTTCTGCCCGCATATCATTTTCCAGTCTATCTTTGATCATTTCGTTTTTATATAGACCAGTGTTTCCCTAACTTTGTACATCGCATACCTCCTCAGAAAATATTGAACTTTTACTGTTTGGCGCTGTTCCAGCAGGTACTGTGGACCCTTCACTGTTGCTCCTGAAGTAGCCACTAGCACTTGTGCTCGGTTCACTTCATTTTCAACTTGGCTGCTTGAACTATTCTCCTAATCTGCAGTTCTCTTCATAATAGTTCCTGTTAAGAGCCATGGTTGCATTGCTTATGAAGCATTCAATTTCAATCTCTTCATTTTAACTCCGCTTACAATCTTGCCATCATAGTTTAGCTCGTAACTACCAGTAATCATGGACAATGTATGTCCACGCTACGTGCATCATTATGAGTGCACAGCAGACTGATATTAAAACAAAAATACAGGAAAGACTAAACTTTTTTTTAAATAACATTTCAGTGATCTCATATTTTATGTATTTTAATTTTGAAATGTTGTAGTATTATGATATTATATGTTTTTATTTTTGTTTTTGTTTTGTTTTTTATTATTTTGTATATTTCCAGTATTCTTCCATGTACCACTAGAGGGAACTCAAGTACCACCAGTGGTACACGTACCACAGTTCGAGATTCTAGGATATAGACTATTTTAATATCAGCCTACATCAGTCTTACTTTTTACCTCATGTTTTTATGTCTTTCATCATCATCTGTGATGTGAAGTGTGAGTGCTGTTTATAGCTCAGTTATAATTCAGTTATAGTGCATTATGGAATGTCTCTCCTGCCAGGCAGGCAGACAGGAGTCACACTGCCCTCTGTTTCAATCATCCTTCCCCGCTTCCATCATAGTCAATTTTGTGGTTTGTGGTTATTTTGAGACTCAGTTTGTATTTATATCAATGCAAACAGGCATCATTATGGACGAGTTCTCCTCCTGCAGGCTCTGCAGGCGCCACACCTCGCCTAAACCATACAGAGTCTTTTCAACATGCGAGAACATGTCTGACACGGACAATCTCTTGTGGTGTGTGGCATGTGTGAAAGTGCAATGTCCTGAGTTGATTCTCAGGACACAGTTCAGAGTTCATATGCGAAAATGATTTTGGTAATAGAAATTTGCTGACTCTCTCTCGCCCTGCATAGTGCCCAAGAACGCCGGTGGGAAGCGACCAGACACCTCCCCAGTCGTGTCCAGAGCTGCCAGCCAACAGAGGGGCCAGCTGGCCAAAGGAAACCAGGCCCTCCAGGTCCCCGCTGTGGCCCTTTACCCATCCCGAAAGAAAGTGCCAGTCAAGGATCTGCCACCATTTGGTAAGACAAAGATCAAACTTCATGAATTTGTAATAATTAAATCTGTTCATTCAAATGTATACATCCAACCAGGGCTTTTAGTAATCCCTAAAAACTTTTTATTGCGGTATGTCTTTAAAAATCTATTAAGTAAAGCACAATGAATGTAAGTATCACTTAAAGTAATGTACTTACATTAACTGATCTTGTCTTGTAGGTTTTTCTAGTGGAATATGTCTGACAACTGTGCAGTCCACTAACAGTTCTACTTGTGTTTTATTATTATGGACATGTCAGGCCATATTTAACCTAAAATTTCTGATTCAAAGCTACTGTCACCTAAATAATTGTACCAATAAGAAGATATATTTGTTATTTTTTTTGTTAATAACATTGTGTAACTGTGCTGTTGTAAAAAATAAGCCACATTTGTCCTTCATTCTACATGTCACCATTGCCTTGTTTTCTCTTCCTCATCTTGTTATTTGCAGACAATAGCAGAACCAGCCTTCCCCGGTTTCTTTATGACAGTGCTGCCACCTACAGGCTGTCTGAAAACAAGCAAATACAAAAAAAAAAAAAAAAAAACCCAGACAATGCAGTTTAGCATCCTAGCAGCCTCGGGGAGAATGGCACTGCTCCTCATGCTAATTCTGCTCATCTTCTCACAAATGTCCACAGGCACCAGTTCGCCTCAGTCTCTGAAGAAGATCCTGTCTCTGTCAGAGGAGGGGAACGAAAGGCACCGGAGGCAGCCAGAGGACACTGTGTCCAACGCCTCCTCCCAGCTCTCCTCCCCTCCCACCTCCCCCCAGAGCTCACCCAAGAAGGGTAAGCCAATAATCCTCCCTCCCTCTCACACCATTCTCCAGGCTCCTTCCCCTCTGTATTTGTGTGTCACATATGCCACCTGGTGGCTGCCAGCAGGCATTGCATTAAGTTTTAAATATGTTTTTGGATACTAGTATTCTTAATCCAAAATAAGACTCTGCTTATTCTATTCTTACAAGACAGTTTTGTTAACTTTTAGGTTAAATGTGTTTATATCTATAATGAAAGACAGTGGAATATCTTTCTGAAACTGTAAATTCTTACTTTGAAGAACAACATGCACTAATAAGTATTTTTCAAATTCCTTTTCCAAGCTTTGTGTCACAGAAAAGGCAATAGTTCACCAGAACTTGAAGCCAAACTAAGGCCACTAAATTTTCACCTGACTTCAGACTATACAGAGCTGTTGTTATTTATCCTGGGACAAGTTTGCCTTGATCACAGAAATATGTTTTCTGTGATTCTGTTTTTTTTGTTTTGTTTTGTTTTTTTGCCACCACAGCAATAGGTAAACTGGTCAGTGGCAATTTGCCGGCCTGAGAACCATGGCACTGACTAGTCTGGAGTTGGGCGCATTAATTGTAGTTTGAGATTAATCTGTGTGTAAAATTTTGGCATCATCTTTGTTGCTTTAATGCTGCATTTCCAGAAACCACTGGTGTTTTTCTACATTTTTCATTGAAGTTTTTGGTTGATCAAGTGAGTTTTTCGCTTGTTCAGCTGTAGCAGTTTTCTATTTCAGGGGTTTACAAACTTATTGCTCATCTACATATGATCTGCATAATGATATTTATTCAAGGTCAGAGATGCAGAATGATCTGCAATAAAATAACTTTTTTAAAACCTTTAAGCAACTTACATTCAACAAGCAATTAGTTAACATCACATGACGGGCATAACCGAGTTAGACGGGGCTCTGACAGTTAATCCATTTATTTCTGACTCAGATATATTCTTACTACCACATTTAAATTAGTTGTAGAAATCTTACTACTGTTTGCCTGCAGGAGAAAACGGAGCTGATAGCGAATTCTCAGGTGTATTATTAACACATGAAAACACAGCAGCAGCAACACGCTGCTCAGCAGTTAATGTTGCCATGACAACATTGTCAATGATACGACTATATGGTAGACCACATTAAAACCACTTTGATTCTGGGGACAGGAGAATGGTGAATGATCTTCAGCTTCTGCTACACTAGCAGCCACACTGTATATTCAGCGACACTAACAATGTACTGATTAAATATTATAAAAATATTCATAACAAGAGGTATGGGCTGGGTCCAGACTGACTAGGCCATCATTCTGGATGCTGACCGGATTTGAAAAGTCCGCGTCTATGTGTTCCAAACACATTGTCGTTGCAAATGCTAGAAGTAATGCTAGAGAAGTTGAAGTAGAAACTTGTCATGATGAGCTCATGGTACAAACACATGATACTGACCATAAAATCATCATCCAAAAAGGAAAATACACAAAGTATCATAAGTTCTAAATAGCTAAAAAATATACTTTAAAGACCTGCTGTTGAGAAGTCAAATCACCTAAACATTTAAATGCACAGAATACTATGATTAATTAATTTGATGGAAAAAGGGTAGTGTGGAAAGCATCTGAAGAAATACTTCTGTTTCTCTGCCTGTAGAAGCTGCTGGACTGGATGGTTTGGTTGTAGACCACAGGACTCTGGTCTGAATACTCTTTACAGATTTATAGAGACCTCTGCTGTCTTTACAGTTCTGGAGCTGCTACTTAAATTAACTTGAACCCTCAAAGGTCCTGCGAGTCCACGTGTCTCCCCGTCAGCCTGAGCTTCATTATCATCACCTTGTAGTGGCTAATCCTGATCAAGCTGCACTTCCGTACTTCTGATTATGTTTGCTCCACATCTTTTTAGTTAAAGCCTCCTAGAATGCTCACTTTTTAACTGAACATTCCTTTATTTCTTTAGACTTAAAAGTACAGACATGATTGAAGCAGTTACTGAGGTGATTTATGCTGCTAGTGGCTGGGAAATATGACCGCCAGGCTATTCAGCTCTATAGCTGAGCTGGCAAATGCCACAGTGACAGTCGAGTGTAACTATAAAATACGTACTTACATGTGTCAGCACCAGTGATTTCTCTATACCTCCCCAAACTTTTGTTGTGTAATTCCCAGTCCCTTCACGCTTATTATCTAAACTTTTCCACACTCTTCAGCTCTGCTGAAACCCTGAATCTCGTAGTAAACTGCTGTTTCAGTAAGAATCTAATGCACTCATCCCTAAAGAACTGGTTGTCCTACTTGGAAAAGACACTACAATTATCCCTGCAGTCTGTGTGTGATGCCTTGTTTAAAAAGACAGACTGAGATGACCCACCAGAAGTTATTTCTGTGTTCAGATCTTTGTTTGAATGTAGTTGACACCCACTCGGCACATAAGGGGTCATGTTAGGGCTTTTATCGTCCTTTTCTTTTAAGGGACAATTTAAATTGAATCTTAATTCTACATGATAGCCGCACTCCTGCTAAATTGAATATCTTTTACAATTCCTTTTCTTTTCCTCACACCTCCAGGTTACAACAGGATGGGAGATGCCTACTCAGACTCTGGTCACAGTGAGATCTCCTCTCGCTCCAGCCTCGTCAGTAACTCCTCTTTCGACATGGCCCAGGAGGAGAGGAGACTCCGTCACTCTGGAGGAGTCGGGGATTCACACTTGGGGGGACCGCGGCTGGAGCGAAGAGCCACCACCGACCCTGACCAGTACAGCCTCGGGTAGGAACACTTTTTTTTTTTCAAATACACATTTTTAGGCAAAGGGGTTAAAGAGTGGGGGATGACATGCATCAAAGGGCTGCAGTCTGGAATGCAGACAAAATTGAAGATTGTGCAATAGTCTTTTGACTGGCAGAAAAAAACCATCATTTGTTTCTGTACAGAAATCCAAATTTGACTTTCACTTTGCTTGATAAGGGTTCCACATGGGCCTTAAAAGTGAGTCTGGTGTCCAGCCAGAGTCCCAAATATTTATAACATTCAGCAGTTTCCATTTCAGAATCCTGAAGGGTTTGGATATGGGAAGTAAATTGGATACTGTTAGACCTAGAGGAGCAAGTGGCATATATAAAAGTATCTTCATAAAAATGTAGTGAATGAAAAAGAACCTAGAATGGGCCCTTGTGGTACACCCTTATTGACTAATATACTTTATTTTGTGGTGAAGATGATTTCTTGATATTTGTTTTATTTATCTGACCTTCACACTTTATTTTTATTATATCACAGGTCATATTCGTCGATGCAGGACTGTCGGGGCATCTACCCTACAGTTCTGTCCTCGCCCAGTTCTGAGGAGCTGACTCAGGATCAGGGCGATCGCGTTTCCCTCGATGCTGCAGACAGCGGCCGCGGCTCCTGGACTTCCTGCTCGTCTGGTTCCCACGACAACATCCAGACCATGCAGCAGGGGCGCAGCTGGGAGACTCTGGCCTTTGGCGGAGGTGGTGGCGGAGGCGGCATCGGAGGGCTTCCTCCTGGTGGACCGGAGGCCTTATTAGGGGGGCCTGCTGCACTGTGGGCCGCCCAGGCCAGGGGGAGCTGGGCATCCGCCAGCTCCTCCTCGTCCTCAGCTGCGTACTGGGGAGAGGACTCTGAGGGAGATACTGGAACCATTAAGAGGAGAGGAGGGAAGGACGTCAACGCCGACCCAGAAACAAGTAGCATCACATCCACTGGGTCAGAGGAGGCCAAGCAGCTCAGCCGGCCTTCCCCGTCACCCATCACTGCCGGGGGTAAAGGCCTCATTTGTGAGTCACTGCACCTCACGGTCCTTTTGATTTAATGCTGATTGGTCAGGTTGTTATAGGAAACTTATTTAGTTATACTTATACAGACGGAACATTTTTTACCACAAGAGGAAGGCTGAGGAGCAAAAAGTGAAAAGTCTAAAACAGAATCTCCCACTGAATCACAAGTTGTCATTTTTACACTTCAGTTTTTGTACAGATTAAACAAGTGAGATGTACGTGTTAAATCGTGAGCCTGAGAGGTGGAGACAGGTGGAAATTGTTACTTTCTGTTTCCCCTGTTTCCTGTCTTAGTGGGAAACTAAGCTTCATGTTGAATGTACATGAGTATGAGATAAAGCATTCACCAATTGTAAGAGCAGTAAAATTTGTACCTTGAGTGCATTCTGGTGGCTTAAAATGCTGATGCTGCTTACAACATAAGCTACATCTCTCTGAGCCTTATGTGAGAAACAGAATGCAGTAATACTGAATTAAAATAAATGATATGAAGCAAGCAAGGACCAACAAAATAAATAAAAAGAACAGACATAGAAATAGAAAAAAAGGTGGTACAGGTGTAATGTAGACAATCCAACTTTTCCACCTTCTCAAAAACCTGTTGCAGTCTGATAGAAAAAGCAATTCTTTCCATCCTATATTTGTCATGAATAATTTAAATCTAATCGGTTTCAGACACCTTCTAGTAATGTCTTTCCTGAACTTAGAATCCAAACCAGATGTCCCAACATGAGAGGTTCCTTTTTCTGATGGCAGGATGTGCAAATACAGGGTCTGTACTTCAAATGGAGTATCCACTTGGAGTACTTTTTTGCAAAACTTTATGAACCTCCTGCCAGAGAGGTATTAATAATAATGAATATATGATAATGATTTGCTTCGGAGAACCCAGAGGATTGGGAATAATGACTCTTTTGAACTGGAGTAATGAAAAAGCTCTGTTGCATTTCAGAATCAGAAAAGTCTTTATTGTCGTTGCAGTCAGGTAGAATGACATTATGAATGGCTTTTCTTCATGCATTTAATTGTCGTTTCTCTGCCTTAAAAAAACTTAAAAAGTGCCTTCATTTTCATCTGTGTCTGTATTTCAGCACGGAAAGAAAGCCGTTACCGTGAGCCTCCCCCGACTCCCCCCGGCTACACTGCCCTGACCATCTCCGACCTCTCCGAAGGGCAGCACCCGGCCCCGTCTGTCCCCACGTCCACGGCGACCCACACGGGCCGCCGACCGCCGGACTACACCACGGCCCTGCAGCGCTCGCGCATGGTCACCCAGTCGCCTGACTCCCACCAGGCCCACCAGGGGGCCAAACAGCGGGCGGGCGGCCTCCAGCGCACACGCTCGCCGGCCGAGGAGCAAGAGGCTGAGGAGGAAGAGGAGGGTGAGTCCTTGTCTCCCAAACTAATCGCTCTGAGGAAGCCAAAGCCAGTGGCACAGCATACACCCGAGACTCCCAGACCATGAGAGTGTGTGTACGGGGGTTAACAGGCAGGGCCCCTCTCCCCAAGGCAGGTAAAAACTAATTTATCAGGTTGCCCCCCTCCACTCCAATGAAACCTGCATGTGAACAGGAACACACACTTGGACTGAGACCATTCCTTCACACACAGCACCAGTAGGATCGGTCCCACTGCAAATCACAATTCTCTCCCAATGTTTGTAAAATTCACTCATCAAGTATTTATGATGTGGGAATTGTTCATTTGGAGTGGGACGCTCACCTTTAACCCACAATGTATCATCATGCATGAGTCATACTGGTCGGATCAGACGCTCACCACCACACATTCTGCTCTTCTCTCTCTCTCTCACCGTCTCACACACTGTGCCGAACAGCATCCATCAGCCGGCACAGTGCCGTCAGGATCCTCTCACCCATGCAATCAAACTCAGTGCCTGAAAACATGCACCTCCATCCTCCTGCACCAGCACGCACCGACTCACCTACACTCACTCTGGATGAATCGATGTAATGAAATGAATGTAGCAGTATTTTTCACAGTGTTTTTCACATTCAGATTAAAGACTGATAGTCAAGTCTGAAAATTAGTTGTTAAAAGAGCCGTGGGTTTCCACAGTAATAAACAAACTGTCAGACAAAACAGTTTTTTTATTTCATGTTGTCCTACTTATAGAATGTTTTTAGCTGCCGTTTTCTGTTCATTTCAGTAAAAGAAGAAAATCAAATCAAGGCAGACTTGAAATTTGCTTGAGAGGGAAAACCACAGGGAGCAAACAGAATGAAAAAAAGAAGAATCTGCTCACTTAAATATGTGCAAAAATCTTTTCAGTTACCAAGTTTTTGGTCAGATCTCCTTCAAGGTGTGAACGGGTATTCCTGGTTTTAAAAACATTTAAAATGTTTTAAAAAATGTGCAAGACAAATACAGATATGGACAAAAATAGAGTAGGAAAGTTGTCTTAGAAGAAAATCTTCAAACTATTGCACTAAAAAAAAGTAACCACAAAAATTTCATATTTTAGTTTCATATTTTAAAGATGTAATCAAAAATGTATCAATTAATCCTTGATAGTGTAGAGTTACGTGTCATTATATCTAATCTAGTTATACATTTTTTCCAAATGTACTCTGGGTATAGGTAATTATTTGTTGTAATCTGATTATGTAATCCTGATTACATGTAATCCACAACCTTGGCTACAGGACAGCATGGTGTTGTACAGTAATTAAGCTGGGTAAAGTACAGCCACAGAACAGCTGTCACCCAATGTAAATCAGCCATAAACATTAATTCAATATGTGAAAAATGTCAGGAAAACTATATTTCAAATTTGGCTGCTAAAGAAAAGCTGCTCCAGTGAACATCCAGGCTAGTATATTTGATGATGGGGCATGTTCTTGTAGAAATAAAACTTAAAAACAGCCCCTGCTCACAACTCTTACCATTTGTCAATAACATACTTTTAAAGAATCGAGTGGGCAAAAGTTTCAAGTTGCCGCACGTTGATTTTCATATCATACTGACATGAATGGAAGGCAGGAAATCAATCAGAGAAAAACATGGCATGCTCCGCGATCATGTTTGGTAGTAAAGTATATGTGTTTCGTGGTTTGTGACCTATAAGAAGGCAAGTTTTTATTCTAAACACTGCTGCAGCTGCTCTTTTTAGATTTTACCTTTACTGAAGTAAACACTTAGTTTTCATTGTTAAAGGTCCAGTGTGTGAGATTTAGGAGGATTTATTGGCAGAATGTGGCAGAAATGAAATATGATATTTATGATGTTTTTATTATCTTAGTAAGAGTCCCTTATATTGACAGAGGGTGCAGGTCCATTTCCACAGTAGCTTAGAATGGACAAACCAAACACTGACTCTTAAGAAGGGCTTGAGAGCTTTGTGGCCACCTTAAGTTCTCTTACCCCAGGGATACTCAACTTGTGGCCTGTGGGCAATTGAAATGAAATAAAATGAAATGAAAATAAATTTATTCACACTGTTTTTCCCAAGAGGGGGGTCTGGCCCCCATTCCCCAGTAAATTGTATCTATGGTGATTTCTGTGTACAGCTGACCTGCACAGAGCTCCTGTGCAGATCTGCGGCTTTGCTAAGATGAGTGAAAACAACAAATGTGGAGAAGGTGAAAATGGAAGCAGGCAGTTCAATGAAAAATGGACTAAAAATTGGTCTTTGTTTTGCCACCTAATAACCAATCTTAAACTACTGTGTTCGATTTACTAATGAACAATTCCTGTCTGCTGTTGCTAATATCAGCTATCACAAGTTAAAACATACTAGCTTTAGTGTAAGGCTGCAACTAAGGATTATTTTCTTAGCCGATTGATCGGTTGAGTATTATCTTGATCAATTGTTAGTAGTTGTTAGTAGTTGTTTCTTTTAAAATGTCAGAAAACTGTGAAAAATGTCAATCATTGTTTTCCAAAGCCTAAGATGACGTCCTCAAATGTCTTGTTTTTTCACAACTCAAACATATTCACATTTAAAAAGATAAAAACAGAATTTTTGACTTTTTTTTTTTAATTCTCAAACTGATTAATTGACCATCAAAATAGTTACAATTAATTTTGATTAATAATCGATCACTTTACTTTAGTGTTCCCACCTGGTGGCACCCCAAGAAATTTGTATTAATAATTTAAGATGATTATGATCATTATTATTATTAATGTTTGTTTATTAACTGACCCCTTTACTGGGCAGAGCAAGTTGAGTGTCCCTGTCCTTCACGCTTGGAAGGGGAGGGTGAGGCAAGTTGGTTGCAATCTGCAAGTTCACCACTAGATGCCACTAAATCCTACACACTGGTCCTTTAAAAATGAGTTCATACGTGTCATGTCCACATTCATCGTAACGTTTCGCTGTCTTGTCTTTTCACAGAGGATGAACAGGTGTCAGCGGTCTGAGGGACGACAGTGGACGTCCTTTTGCAGTAACTTGAAGTCCCCCTGGTTTGGGGTGGGCAGGATTAAAGAGACTGACAGACAGACAGACCAATGGACTCATCATCAGTTACGTACGTGCCTGCCTCCTCCACTCGGCTCTCCCTCCTGATCGGTGGATTCCTCTGCTCGTCTCCCTCCTCCCCTGCCTTAAAGCATCATAGGGGGTTGAATGACCCTGCATGCAAAAAAATACTGTGAAGAAGATGGAGAGAAGGTCAAAGACGATGACTAAATGCCTGGCACTTTGGAAAAAAAAAAAGACTACAGAAACCTAACTGGTGCCGGGAGGGTCGACCTGGCCACATAACACACAAAACCACATAGATGTTGCTGTTAGAAACGGGAGCGGTTCCTTAAGACCGGCCCCCACCCAGTGAAAACTACCCCAAACCCACCTGTTAACACAACAGCATCATGACGTGTTGAGCTTCATCTGCACTTTCTCATTTTCTACTTTATAAAAAAAAAAACAGAACAAATAAAAACAAGACTATCGTTTGAAGACAGAGAGAAACAACGGTTGACTTGACTCTTGATTTTCTTCCCACTAGATTTCTTTTTTTTTGTTTTGTTTGTTTTTTGTTATTTTCTTTGACTGATTGCACTCTGGGGGCCGAGAAGAGAAACCAAGTCAGCCCATTTCTCTGTCTGGACTGAACAACCCATCTGTTGTCGAGTGTTTTGAACTCTAAATCCAGTATTATCTCATGTTTCACATGTGGAAGCTTATCAAGTGTTGGTTCAAATCAAAGCTAGGAGGAGAGAGCCCAGGAGGGAGAACCGACATGCACAGTGTACTGACATAACTACACACACACACACACACAAACACACACACGGTACATTTTATGTACCAGTACATACACAAAAACTCATTTCTAAAAAAAAAAATAGCACTTTCAGCACAATCCTAGATGTTACCAGACGTTTGGCCTGGATAGCAGGGTATGAGTGAACCATATCTGACTGTCATCCCTCCTCGGAGCTCGTCTGGTTTTATCAAAGTCTCTTCATCATCCTGTTGCTTGCTGTTACATAGAGAGCATAATGTTTTGTAACTGGCCTGTAGGTGATATCAAAAAGCACAGATCTGACTGAGCGAACATGTCGGACTCCATCATGTTGGTCTCTACAGTGCATCAGAGGTACACAAGGTAACTAAATCACAAAGTGCAGCTGCAGAAGAGAAGATTTACGGGGATAGATTGGATTATTTGAAGTGGGGCTGTGCGAGGTACTTACAGTCAGTGCATTACCTACAGTGGATAGTGGTTGGCACAAGCAAAAAGAGCACTGGTGTAGGAAGCTACTGTGGACAGGCTCGGCAGCAAAATGTATTTTAGCCACTTAAAATATCAGTTTAAGTGTACACTGTATTTAGAATATTTTCCTCAGTCAGACAGCCTTATATAAGCCAAATATCACTTTCTCATACTCAACCGGACTCCATTGGCAAAATGAGTCATTTTACCTTGCAGAATATGGGAGTTGCTGATCTACCACGGCCTGAGTTGGTTTGCATATTTGTGTTATTGTTCGATTTTAGTGTTTTAAATAGTAGTTCAGTAGTTGCACTTGGATTCACCAAAGTCACACAATAACACAAAGAAACTAACAGGCAAACCAGAAATTCCTGTGTTCTGTGAGGTAAAATTACATATATCACTCATGGAGTTTGGTTGGTTTTTGAGAGAGTTATATTTGGCTTATGTAAAGGCCGTAGGAAAAGGCTGTCTGACCAAGGTAAAGCAGTGAAAACATTCTAAATATAGCGTACGCTCAGACTGCTGTTTGGGAAAATATGGCTCTCTCAAAATCTAGGAAAATCCTGTAATTTTACGTCACAGAACATAAGAGTTGCTGGTCTATCGCTGCCTTGATTGGTTAGTTTGTTTGACTTTGGTGTTTTAAAAGATTAGTCTGAAGTCACACAATAACACAAACTAACTAGCGGATCGAGGCAGCGGTAGTCCTGCTGCTCCTTTTGTTCTGTAGAGATAAAATTACTAATTTCACCCATGGTGTTTGGTTGGTACGAAGAGAGCGATATCTGACTCATGTAACAGCGGTTTCCTATCAGAAAAGGCCATCTGATGGCAAGTTAAAGCAGTGAAAATATTCTATATATATCGCTTATACTTAAACTGATTGATTATTTCTTGAGGTGGATTTTTTTCTGATTGGAAACCACTGTAATAGAAGCCAAATATCACTCTCTCCAAATCAACCAAACTCCACAGGCGAATTCAGACATTTTACCTCACACTGACCTGCTCCATGTTCTGTAGGTATCTCATGAAACCCCACATTAAATAATCCAAATGACCCTTGTAATTCTGGAGGTTCATCTTTTTTTGCCCAAACTCAAAGCTAACGTCGGGTATGGACACCGGCGGGAAAATGTCAGAATCAGATGGGAAATGTATGAATCAAAGTACAAACTGTGAGCAGTGAGCCACAAACATCAGCATATTTCAGAAGCTGCCAATGTGTAAATTTTGAGTGAGTGTACCCCTAACTGTCTACCTAAACAAATAATCTTGTACAGAGTCTTATGATACCCATATCTCCCCTTCAAAATAAAAGTATCCTCAAATTTAGATTTGGCTTTTTTCCAACCTGAACATACGCCACATTTTGTGAATGTCCAAAGCGCCTTACGATGCCATGATTGCATACATTTCTTTGCGTGGTTGTTCCCGTCACCAATCACCTTGCTTCAAGAGCGGTCTTGAATCAAGCAATAGTGGAGTGAAATGCCTTATTCAAGAAACTTCCCCAGACTTTTTTTTTTTTTTTTTAAATCAAACTATATTAAGACTCAGTACAAGATGAAGCCGAGCATTTTCTTTCTGTTTTGTTCTTGGCTTTAGATGGCGCCATCAGACTCGTGGCCATCACATGTCACGGCGTCATAAATGTTTTTAGTCTACGCGCGGAGCGACCCTGCACCTCTCCCTCTGCTGTTGTGCTTAATAGATTCATCCTCAGAAACTCTTCTCACCTGTTACAGACATCAGCTCGCTGGATGCTGTATGTATATCGCTATAAACGCCTGCATCCAGCTTTCCACCATCATATCTCGCCATCGATGGAAGTGACTGAAGATTTTGATCTTTTTTTGTTTTGTTTTTCTTGGACTCCGGTGGGGAAGTTGACATATGAAGAAATTTTTTTTCAAGGCTGCCAATCAGAACGATAAGAACTCCAATTGTGAAAAGTAACTTTTTTTTGTTTTGTTTTGTTTCGTTTTCTTCTATCACTGAGTCGCACTGATCACATTGATCAGTCTTGGAAACTACAGACTGAGAAAAAAAGATAAGTGAGTGCAGTGTTTTCCACTGTGTTCTGTGACTACACACTAATAATTTCCTGGGTTTCTTTTGTTATTGTACTTTTTTGTAATGGCTGCAGATAGATTGTTAATAATTTGTTTGTAATACAGTGGTGAGACATGCATCATTCACTTTTCATTCAACTCTGAAGATAATGTGCATATTAGCGGGCCGAGTCCTATTTCGAAAAACAAAAAGTTGCACAAAAATGTACAAGCGTAAAGATAAGTGTAGTAGGTAGAACTGCTACTCCGTTTGATGTGTGATGTCAGTGAGAAATGTACATTTAGCTGGTGATGACCTTCTTTTCTTCATTCTTTCTTGTACTACTTTGACCTGTATGTCTTTTAAAAAGACAATTGGTGGAGTATGTATCAGTTGTTTTTGTATTTTTAATACAATAATTGTAAATATTGGTTATATTTTTGTTCAAATGTACTATGTTTATGCCTCAACATCCAGTTTATATGAAGCTGGGAATCAATAAATACTGCATAAAGAATCAACACCTAGGTTTAAATGCACTTATTCATTTCTTCTGCATTTCGATGTCTTTCTTTTCTCCGATTTGTCTTTTTTCCTTCAGAGGATTTTTTTTTTCCCCCCCGGATACCGTCTAGTGTTTGCACAAGTCATGGAAGCAACTTGAAAAGTGTAACTCTCATACTTTTCTATCTGACCGCGGTGTGTCAGAATTAATAAAAAAGAGTTATTGAAGTCTGCCCTTGCTTTTATTTACTTGCTTTGTATTGTCTTGTTATCCAGAGCTGTGAGAATAGTGCAAGTCCCAACTCTCATTTTTGTACTTTTTTTAAAAAATTTATTTCATTTCTCATTTGTTTCTTACATTAGCTCTTTCATTTTATAATAAAATTCTACATCTACAACTCACTGTGCACCACAGAGCCATAATAAGAAAAATGATTACCTTGGGCTGGTGTTTTGGGGATACATGCTGTTGTAGTTATTTCTCCCGCAAGTAAAACATTTAATTTGTGCCTCATTTTTCTCCGTAATTGCTGGGATGTACTTATATTTTACATAACTTGAAGGGAGATTAATATACCATGAATAAAACATAAGAGAAACATTTGCATTTAGGCCATTAGATTAAAAAATCAAATTGAAAATGATGAGAGTCACCCCTGGCAACAAAACAGGCAGACTGAAATAATGGAATGATTAAGTAGCTTCATGTTTTTATTAGAAAATTAGATCTTAAGTCTCTGTAGTACACAGAGAGCGGGTAGGTTTTCAAAAAGGACCTGCAGCAATCTTGAAAAGTCCACCACAAGAGTGCGCTATTTTTCTGCTAATAAGAATTAACATCTGAACTACTAACTGGTCTTAAACATACAGGACTCAGGATCATCGCTACTAGTGTTGTTTTATTTTATTTTATTGAATAATAATTTTAGTATTTTGGGCAGTGGAAAAAGAACAACACAATTGCAGTGCCAAGAACATGGTCCTTACAATCAAGAGTGCCCTTTATGATCCCTGACCATAAAATAAGACATAACAGGGTACCTCCAGGGTTATAATAAATTAGTTAGTCAAATCATGGATTTAACTATTTCAAGTATTTAGTAAAACATTTTATTTTAATAATGACGTTCATATATTGCCTGGAGTAAACTTAACCTGCTTGTACTTTGGATTCTGCTGCCACTTCAACAGCAGCACTCAGTGCTTCTTCATCATAACTAAATCATTGCTTTTCAAAAAATATAGTATTTGAAAAAAGAATAAATTCAGATCAGGATTAGAACTGAATATTTTAAATATAACTAAATGTTCTTTCTAACCAGCAACAGTAATGTTCACAACAGCAAAGTCACAATATGAACTCAATAATATTTCACTGGAGATAAATCTTTATTTTATGATGTTCTGGTGTTTATGTAAGCCCAAAAATATCAACCTTTGTCCTTTGATAACGAAATTCAATACAATTAAGGCCTTATTTTAAAATATTTAAATTATTAACTTTTTAATACTTTCAGATGCTGCAGGTATCCCGTATAAAAGCAAAAGGTGTAAAATACTACTAAAACAGAGTTAGGTTAAATAAATACTGAGAATAAAAACAAATGGATCACACAAGAAATCACAGTTTCTATTAAAAATGTCTAAAAAGTCTAAAAATCTAAAACTAACTAACTAACTAACACTTCCTGATATTATAAATGTAAAAAAATGTGTCTTTGTCTTTGTTTTAAACTAAATCATTTATGAAAAAGTTGTGCCCCAGATTTCAACTCTGTCAGATTTTTACAAAAACATGATTTCATCAGGCATAAAACAGGTTAGCTATACCCTAAGGACCCCTTTCTCACTTCCTGGTTTCAAAAAGGTGAGAGTACTGCTCAAGCACTGGTAAGGTTTCTACTTTTCAACAAATTTATCAAAAAAGATTCCTCAGATGTGTGTCAGCCATAACATGTCAACTCTGTAGTCCTTCAAAATCGACGTTAAATAAGAATCAGGGTTTAAAAATGTTTATTTTTTCAGCATTAAGAGAACTTTAAAAAGTAAAATGGCAGTTTTGTCAACTCTGTAAAGACAAAGGTGACGTAACTCTCACTTCTCTTTGATAAATGAATAATGTGTTTGAAATTAGTTGTTTTTTGTTTTGTTTTTTCTGACTAGCTGACTTTACGTCATCAAAAAAATTGATGTTACACCTCGTCTGTGTTCTTTGTGCTATAAATGATTTTGTGTCTGATCGAGTTGACAAGTCCCCAGCCACAAAAAGTGCTATTTAATTAAAAAAGAGTGAATCAGTTGGAGTTTGTCCCAGAACAAAGTTTACTAGCCAAGAGCTTGACCTTTTAAAATCTGCACTGCCTGGCCAAAAAAAGTCACCACCTGGATTTAAGTAGCAAACAGGTAAGATCCTTTCATTGGATAATTACTGCAGTGATTAATATGTTTCAGCTGGCAACAAGTTATTAAACCCGAACTGATACAGTGAGGAGCTTCTAAACAACCATGTCAGAAGACAGATCCTGTGGTCGTGGAAAAGATGTTACTTTGTTTCAGAAGAGTCAAATTATTGGCCTGCATCAAGCAAAGAAAACAACTAAGGAGACTGATGAAACTACTAAAACTGAGTTAAAGTGATACTCCACCCTATGAGAATAATGTGTAATATGTACTCACCACTATGTCGATGTGATGATAAGTGAAGGTCTTCAGTTCACCAAACAATCCTGGAGTTTTAGGAGAAACAGGGTAGCAGCCTCATCCAGTACAATGGCAGTGAATGGTGACCACGGATAAAATGTTAAAAATAGCACACAAAACAAACACAAAATGTCTCCATCCTGCTTGTGTGGTGTAATCCAAGTGTCCGCGAGCCGCGACATTAAAAATTAACCGCAAAAAACGCCATTTACGCCATGTTTTTAGCAGAAATGTCAGCTGTAGCTTGTAGCCGGTAAGATGTAAACATGACGTCGATCTCGCGAGACTTCCTATATATCCTAATGGCCGCACATGCCGAAGTCTCGCGAGATCGACGCCATGTTTACATCTTACCGGCTACAAGCTACAGCCAAAGATACTCTATATACCAAGGGGGGAGTTGTGGGTTTCAGAAGTGAGGATCACTTCCGCGTTCAAAAAGCTGCAGTTCCTCGTCTGCCGCTGGGGGCTGGCTCCAAAAGGGAGCAATTCTCCATAGACCCCCATGTTAAAATAGCCAACTTTACAGCCTTAGAAAACATATTTACAGCCTGG
>JAJHUR010136267.1:0-11383 GCA_027495735.1 Lutjanus campechanus | reverse complement strand
TATCACAGGGTGTGAAAGAAATTTAAAGCTTTCACTGACCCAAACTTGAGGGCTGTTTTGTACAAACAGGTGGAAGGACACATAGCAGCATAACAGGAACACATACAATACAAAATAAACTGCTGTTAAGTGCCACATAAACTAGCATCTTGCCATCCTCTCCTGAACACAATGTCTTTTTTCATTTAGTTTTGGGGGACATGCTTCATAATGTGTATCACTGATTAAGAGCTAGATATTGTACGTGAAATGCCAGAGTTCGACATTAACCTCGGACATATGGCCCATGGCCGCAAAAATATGTTATCCGTCACCAACATGTGAGCCCTTGTCTTGCCTGCAAAAGTCACGTTAACATCATGCTCTCATCAGCATCATGCTCATGTGACAACTGTTCACGGCACACTGAAGCATCTGTCTGTGTAGGTGCATTTGTCCAAGTGTCCAGCAGGAAATGAGCAGCCAAATTTTCTGTGCAAACTGCTGTTTTCTTTCAATATGTGTGAATATTCCTGATCTATTTTTCCATCAAGATGATGCATAAGTACCACTGTGTGTGTGTATGTGGATGGATGATTACATATTGCCCAACCCTATCGGCCACCATCAGCCCATCAATTGGCGATATATTCATCCTCCCGACTCTCAGCTGGGAGATGTGTGTGAACGGCGAGTTCACCAAATTACGTACGCTTTGTGTGCTCACTACATCCTATAAACAAAATAAACTCACAAAGTGTCAAGAAATGAAACAATCTCACACCTATTTTCCTTATTAAACAGAAAAATACAACCGTACACGTTCTGAAATCAAGCATCTCCCTTTTATCAAACTAAGACGAGTTTAATTGGCTTGTTAACTCCTCATAAAACACGCTTCCTGAGTGGCTGTGTACTGTGCTGCTGAATGAGAGTGCATCATGGAAGAGCACCTGTCACTCTGCAAACCATTATATTATCAAAATAAAATAACAAATATCACCCTCAACAACTGTCCTCAAATTAACAACTGGTGATGGATTCAGCCCATCACCAGTAGGTGATATATTCGTCCAATCACCCAACCCTAGTGAATGAGGATGTGGATGAGAGTGTGCATGGCTTCACTCAGAGCAGACAGATGTTGGTGATCAGAGCAGAGGGAGTAAAGTTTAGCAGTAAAGTTGTCTAGTGGCAGTAAATGTACATTTCGCACACAAACACACACTGCAGGAGAAGTTCAAAAAGTTCCTGAGTCTTACATACTCGCTGCTGGGTAACATGAAGGGAGGGTCTGTGGGACTAAACCAGAGCAGAGTGAGCTGACCACACTCTGCTTCGCCTTGGTGACAGAATTTGGATGAAAAAGTGAAAAATGTGTCTGATTCACTTGAGAGTTGGGACAGGGGGTAGCAATCCTACAAAACGTCCTGATTCCTTTGTGCCTTTAAGTTAAAGGTGCAGGAGAGAACGACACATCTAAGCACGTAACATACTGCTGTGTGTGCTGCTATTGTCCTGAATTAACTGAGGAGCCCTAGCTGATGTTTCTTTGGACACAAGGCCTTCAGTGTCACAGTTAATGCATGTGTTAAAATGCAATTTCTGTGTTGTTTTTAATGTAACGTTTTTACATTTCTGCCATCAAGAATGTACTTTGGCAACCAAATGTAGGGTCTTAGTGTCCCGCAGGACCAGCACTTGAAAATATTAGTCTTTTTCTGCATGCAGTGCTAATAGCTAAATGAACTTCCATCACTGAAGTAGCTACCCAAAATGCAAATAAATGCACATTATGGATGTGACCCAGTTCCCATGAATTGTATTGTTTCATGTTTTAAAGAGGATCATGACTAATTATTCACTACGCTGTGTAATTGCTGTACTAATTGTGTAATAAAAGAAACCCCAGACAGTTCTGATTGGTGGTTTCACCTCCTCCACTCTAGTGCTTATCGTTATACAACCTTGTATTGTAAAATGACCGTTACATGAACCCCTTGAACCTTCAAACACTTAAAATATCTAGTTTGTCCTTTAATTAGAGTTCTATTTATCAGTGGACTCAGTCAATGCAGGCTTTTCATTGGTTGCTCTGTTGTTGTCAGAACTAAATTAAGCTTCTGATTGAGGAGCATGTCTGATCCATCAATTGAAGACCGCTGCTTCTGCTCCTGGTTATTAATAAGATGAATGAAGGCACTGTGCTCCAGAGCACAGCAGAGAGCACTCCAACTACCTCATATAAATGAGCTGACAGCTGTCTGGATTGAAAACATGTCATACGAGGGCAGGGGAATCCATCATGAAGGGCAGGATTACTTTAACAACTGAACTGAAAGTCCATTTTTGTAGTTTTTCTTTCAGTAGAGTGATTTGAGTGAGTAGACTTAAAACTGTTTTTAATCATCCCTAAATTTCTCGATTGATTATTTGCTATGAAACGTCATAATGTCTTGTTTTGTTTGACAACCAGGCCAAAACCCAAATATAATCCATTCATAATGATGGAATTGTTGAATATTTGGCACTTCTGCTTAAAAAAATGACTTCAATATTTGATTGATTACCACAGAGTTGATGTTTAATTTTCTGTTGATCGATAAGCCACTTAATTGTCTGATCATTTTGCAGCTAAAACCCACTAAAGAGGTATTAAAAGGACCAGTGTGTAAGATTTATAGGGATCTAAATTGGCAGAACATGGCAGAAATTTAAATGTAATATTTATAAGTTTGTTTTCATTAGTCTATAATTACCTGAAAATAAGAATCATTGTGTTTTCGTTTCGTTAGAACGAGCCATTTATATCTAGAAAGGCTGCGGATCATCTTTCACGGAGGCCGCCATGTTGCAGTGCCACGTTTCTATAGTAGCCCACAATGGACAAACCAAACACTGGCTCTAGATACATCCTGCTCCAGCTCTGTGCCACTAAATTCTAAAGATTGGTCCTTTAAAAGATGACTTAAGTGGTTAATCGATTACCAGAACAGTTGCAGATCAATTTAATGGACTAAACAGTTATTTAAAAAGAACTAAAGAGACAAACAAACATGCTCAAGTTGGAATTGCCCTTTAAATTCAACAGCTGCTCATCAACCAGAAAATAAAATCAAATAAAGAGCAGAAAATCATAAAATGTGAGCCGTGTGGTGAAAATAATGAGGAGATCTTTTGATCTACAAAGTTTATCAGTGGAAATCTGTTGGTTTTCAGGCGTAATGGTGATGACATAATCTGGTTTGGCTTTGGGCCAGTGCTGGCACAGCAGTGAAGCCAACTCCACCAAGTCCTGCAGGAATAAAAGTTTACACAGTCATTTCTTCACAAGGTGTTAGACTGAAACATATCGCCATCTTTTTCTTTTAATTTGATCAAACCAAATCTTTTTCCTCCAAATGCTCCACAGTATGAATAAGAATCAAGTTGCCTATTCACATCGAGTCAAACTGCAGCTTTCAGACGTGACAGGCAGCCACACTCGGCTCTGCATGAACCAATTACTGTTTGCTCAGATCACAAAGCACACAGGTATTTTTGGCAGATTAATTCTTTTATTCTGTTCCCTTTTAACTCATGTACTTGTACGCTACCTGTTCCTTCATCTGGCTGTCTCAGGGGAGTGTGGACCCATAGCTGACGTGGTTGGTTGTTAGCGTCCTCCCACTCCAGGCTGTGTGCCCATAGCAACAACTGGGCACAGTGGGGTGAGGAGGGGGGGGTGTCACATCTCTGGTGTATGCAGGGATAAAGAAAATGCATGATATTCTCCTGTGCAGATACAGAGCAGGGTGTACTGCTGGGATCCAAAGCTACTTTTATGACAACTTAACAAAACATGTGACACATTTTGTGCTTTGAATTCCTGTTAGGAACACAGAGAATGTTCTTTCAGTTTGTGGCCCTGAAGAGTACGAGTCCTGGCTGAAACAGTCAGTTTATCCAAACTTCAAAAAGACACATTTTCTCTCTTAACCCCAGAGGTATCTACACAGATGGTTTCAGTTTTATGTGCCAAGATTGTGAGATGTCTACCTCTGAAACTTCAGCTGTCTCAATGGAAGTGAATAGAATTTACTTTGTTCTCCTCAAATCACTGAAAACATAAGTTTAAAAACTCAACAGCAGCATATTTTTCCATTAGCAATGTCCCAGGTTAGAGTCTAGTCACGGCAGAAAATGGAACAGTGAAATCCAGTCAAGCATCCTTGCAAAATAGTCGGAGCTGGAAAGTTGGTGACTTTAGTCATCGCCTGTGGGGCTAGTTGGTGAGCCTTTGTGGTGGCGAGCTAACTGCTAACGTGCTTGTGCTAGCCGGTAGGGCTGTCGTGGTGAAGGAATTTCCCCTGGAGGGATTAAGGGTGGGTCAACAGTGCGGTATGATATATTAGCACCATTTTTTGTTTGTTTTTGCAAATTGCCTCATTTGCCTAAATGATCTCATTTAGTGCAGTAATGCTATGTGTAATGAAGGAGTGGTAATTTTTACATCATTATTCTTGTTTTCATTGAAAAACATGAGAATTGTTGTGGTGTGATTTATTTATTTTTTCTTTGAAGGGATCTGTACCAAACAGAGATTTTCTTAAGTCTGTACAACCTGATGTGTAAGCAGTGAATTCATTTAAAATGGTATTTTGACACACACTTTACCTTTAACAAATATTGTGCCTTCTGGGATTTGAAAATTGCAGTAGGCCATATTTCAGTTTTGATTAAATGTTGATTAATTATTCATCCCTACTGAACAAGGTAGCAGCTGGTTGCTAGTCACAGTTACACGATGTTGCCAGGCAAACAAATTCCTGAAATTTGACCATTTCTTTTTCACACATAGTGATATGGTTACCTTCAGGGCATGTCTGTCAAGTAGACAGCAGTAATTCCCACACATATCTGTGTGGAGCAGAACAACAAAGCTAATGCTCGAACTAACTAGTGCGACAGCGTAGCGTTCCACAAAAGGCAACATGAAAAAACAGTTAGTGGCATCCGACCTTGTTATTTGACTTGAAATGAGGCTTAACGTTAACGGTCTCTCTTGACTGTCCGTCAGTATTACATTAGTCCAACATTGCCCCGGTCTGCTAGCCACATTAGCTGTGCAACATGCTAACCTTGTTGGCCAAAACACCTCTTTTGACACACATTTCCCCTTTAACAAATATTGCATTTGAAAATTTGAAAATTGCAGTACACCATATTGCAATTTCGATAAAATTTCAATAATTTTTCAGCCCTACGACAGAGTTAATATGTGAGCTTCCTCCACTTTGGGCTCTCTGTTACACAAGGATTTGCAACGCTGTGTTGAGGAAACAAAGTTTAACTCTACAAGAAAGCTCTGTGCAGTCCAACCAGGCCTGTACAATTTAATTTTGCCTCAGTTTTCAATTCAGAACTCTTAATTGACTTGAATGTTTGGTGAACAATATTGCCAAAGCATTAAGGACAATGTTACATACTCGGGTTAATCCAGTTTTCACTAAAGACCTGTAGATTATCTTGAGTTACTGGAACACCGTCTCTGGAAAGTCATGTTAATGTTGGGTTTTGCAAATTTAATTTTCCAATCCTTTGAGCACCACACTGAAATTGAATTCAACTCCACTGTATTGGGGTGGCAGCAGAGTCTTCAGACTGACATCTTAGTAACATTGCAGAAAACCAAAACTGTATACTGCCCAGGTAAAGTATAAAGGTGACGTCTTGTAATTTGAGTGGACTGACCCTTTAAAGCACTGTTTCAACACTTTGATTGTATAGTTTGTTCTAACTGACATGTTTTGAGGTCAGGCGGGAGCTGGTGTAATGTATCCAGGATGCGGCTGCTCTCAGAAAAGGTGAGAGAAGTGAAGTGCTTGCCAGACTTCTGCCAGTGTAAGGCTCCCTCTCTGAAACAATCCCATCCTGTCCACAGCTGTTGTTTTCTCTCCTCTCTGCCCCAGTCCCCC
The DNA here is from genome assembly GCA_027495735.1 of Lutjanus campechanus. Classification (NCBI taxonomy): domain Eukaryota; kingdom Metazoa; phylum Chordata; class Actinopteri; order Lutjaniformes; family Lutjanidae; genus Lutjanus; species Lutjanus campechanus. Next base: position 5,447 of record JAJHUR010136267.1, on the reverse strand, counting down.
GATTAACCACACTGACCAGTGAATAACCCCCCCTCCCCTCCCCGTCCACTCCTCCCTCACTCTGAATAGTTAATCCCTCCCTCTGTTTGTCTGTAGATATCTGGCACACACAGCAATGCAGCCTTATCCCGAGCTTCTGTGGTGTCCATTTAATCATTGACAATGTCTTTGTATATCTTGCATCCTGTGCGATAAAATCACCATGCTAACAAAGCCATGAGCCCTCATGACAAAATGAAAATGAATGGCACTGTACATGGAGCTCTGCAGTTACCGTTTTCAATGCTAATTGTTGACTTTGTGTGCTCGCTGTAGGAGAGAGTGTACTCCAAATACGTCATGCATGATGTGATGTTACAGTAAAGTTTGTTTTTAATTAATCTGCCCGCCAGGGGTTTGCCAGGAGCTCCATTAACTGGATCATAACATGTTCTGATGCAGGGCAGCAATGATTTCCACTACTGATAAATGTTGTGTTTTGTCAGATCAGCAATTGAAAAATCAGCGTTTTTTTAATTTTATTTTTTATTTTTACTTAAGCAGTCAATTAATAATCAAAATCATTCTATTTATTGACTAATCCAATAAGCGCCACAATTCAGTTTTTCTTTGCTCCTCTTCCTGTTATGGACACTGACTTGTGACAGTAATTAGAGGTTATTTTTGCTGCCACTGAAGGGAAATACCATTATATATTTGATGATATCATGGTCACGACAAAACTCTGGATGCATCTATCTGTCAGTCTATCTATCAGTATCTACAGTATGGAACTGTTTTTAGATTAAAATACAACAAAAATCATGACACGGTTTTTAGGTTTTAATATGTAGCCTGTTTAACGTATTCTGACTTTGATGACAAAGTTCATTTTTATTGCCACATGCATGGTCATCTAATTCAAAGACAGGCCGTATTTGTGTTTTTGGCTGCTACATTTGCTGAAAATTCTGCCAAAAACTTAAAGCAAATGACCTAAACTATTGAGCCTATTGTTAGCAACTGCTTTTGATGCATGCGTGTTATGCACATTACTTGAGTATGGTGGCGACAGGGGAGTGATGCATTCATAATTTCTGTGTTTGTATTGAAAGCTAGGTTAGCTTAAGTTACTGATGTAAATGGGACTGGATATTGAACCTCAGTAGCACCTTTTGAGTGCCAGTACTTGACATGTCCATTAAAAACCATTAATGGTCCGTTTAAAAACAGTTTTACAGCAGTTCCGCAGAAATAAGTGCTAATCAGGGCTGGGCAATATGGCTTTCTAAATTAATACACTGTAAAATTTTAGAATAGTAAAAACTTGCAGCTTGATTCCACCAGTCACGTCTGCGCTGCGTTACGTCTGCACCACATCTGCACCACATCTGCCAGAGCTGATTGTGGCTGTTCTACACAATGCTTGTGATTCCACCAGCGTGTTCCAGAAACGTCTCTCTGCTCCCCTTCGCTTAAAATATGCGCTGAGTCTATTTTTGATGCAAACTGCACAGAGCAGATCAAGCAGGCTGGAAGCCAAACACAGAAACACTATAGAAAATACAATCAATTTTTCAAAATAAAAGACCCTGTGCAGACTTACATTCACAAAAACAGACAAAAAAGAAACTGTTTAACAACAGAATTCTTACCCATGGTAGAAGCACAAAAAGCCAACAACTTCTGAAATGTTGCAGGTGGGACCTGCAGCCGTGTGAAGGATGGATCAAACCGTGCTATAGACGTGCCGACTCAACGGGTTAGAGCTATTGATAAAAATCAAATATTATATTTTTCACCAAATACTATACCTTGATGTTGTGACAATATTGTAGGGATGACTACCGATGGTTTCACAAAAACACAATGAGATTTTTAATAAATAATCAGTAATGTGGATATAATGAGTGGATAGAGACCAATAATAGAACAGCTAGAACAGTCTGGGAGGTTCAGAAAATTGCTTCACTTTTCTGTAATGCAGCCTTTAAAAAGAGGAAAAGACGGATCAAGATATAATGAAATCCAAGATTTGAAACGATATCTAGACTCATATCATGATATCTATATATCTATATATTGGCCAGTCCTACCCTGAATCATCACTGTACAAGACGTGTCCTGTTTGTCCTGCCTCTACCTGTTTGAATGACACAAAACCTTCTTGTCTTATTTTCAATACAATTGTGCTAACTTACCCCTATGATTCATAATTATGATTAAAAGATTATACAAAGCCATTCTCATGTAGCATGCCTATTTTGACTGCTAATGTGTAAGTCAGTTGCTAAGCAAAAAGTGAAAGTGAAAAAAAGTTTGTTTTTTTTCACTTAAGTGCAGGGTACTCTAAAGATGTGTGTGGGTCATGCATGCACAGTATGTTCTCAAGCCTTTGCTACTTTTGTCTCAGAGAAATCCAGGGAAAACCCTGACATGTACAACAAATGTAGCTCTTGTAAATTAACCCTGCAGTATCATTGTGTGTTTAAAGTCAAAGAAGACGACTTAAGGCTTTCTCTGTGACACACTACATCCTTCCCATTAGGGGCTGATAGCAACAGAAACCCTCTGAAAAGCTCTGCAATGAAGAGACCCGCAGCTAATAGCATTTTTGTTCCCATAAATGCACTTTAAATCTTAGACAGCAGCAAGGGAAGTGTACAGAACTGACCTTGTTCCTCCAGGGGTAAACCCTTTAGAATTAAGTGAGCTGACATCATAACCCAGATCCTAAAAAAACATATTTTTAGCTCTTCAAAGAACTGAAGTAAGTTAGTCACTGTGACATTAATTAGACGTCAAGAAGCACATGTTTGTGTCAGTACAGATGGATCCTCTGGTCATAATGAAACCACTCGCCCTGCACTTGACCACCCAGAAGAGGAAGAGTCAGATATCAGCTGTAAACCTTAAGCAAACAGTCAGTAGATTCTGTGAGGATATCACTGTAATCCCTCTTATCACTGGAGCCGGAATTACTGACACGTCTGTGTGGAGAAGGAGCTGGTGACAAAGTGTGAAACATGATGATAGTGGTCGAACAATAAGGGAACCCGTGCATGGACCAGCAGGTTGGCATGTGACCATCTGACTCGACTTGTGAGCCTTGTGGAAAATCTGACAGGTTGAAGCTTCTGGTAAAATATGTCGCACAGCCATGGAGTCATATTGGGAAGTCCCTGTTAAGCCTCTCAGGATCGTCCTCAGTCATATGAGTTTGTATCAAGAATAAAAGCCTCGCTAGGGTGTCCAGTAAAGCTCTAATGCTCATTATGCACCAGAAAACAAAATTATTAGATTAATGAAAACTGTACTAAAAAGTTCTAAACACAGAGTAAACCTGAAGCTGCTGGGAACGTCAGTAGTTTTGCAGATTAAGTCATAAATTGGGTACAGTTTTTACTTTATGATGCAACAGGAAAAGTTTGAGGATCACTTCTCATCATGATTCATCCTGAAAGGAACATGAAGGTCTGTGCAACATTTCACGGTAATCAATCCAGTAGTTGAACTATTTGTGCCCTGAACAGGGTGGTGGACCGACTGATTGACAGATTGACATTGCCAAAACTATGACGTTACCATAGCTTTAAAAAAGCACTTTGGCCTGAGGATGGTGTCATTTTTAAATGTGACTTAAGCCAAGTCTGAAGACCCAAACACACTAAAAGTGTCTGATGCTCACATTTTGAAGTAAAAATATCTTGAGGTGCTCAAACTGCTTTGACACTCCCACTCCTACCTTGTTTCAATTCTGGAGTGTCAAATGAGGACTAAAGTTTTATTTATTTATTTATTTATTTATTTTTTCTCCCCTTCAACTGCAGTATGTGCTTGGGGAGTCCTAAAAGGCATGGATGCAAAGAGCGAGTGCTGATGCAGCTGCAGCTCCGCCTGAAACCAGGTGAAACAAAAGAAAGTGGTAAATATGGACAGATGTGTTGATGTGACATATAATGAAGAAATTAGGGCTGTGCGATTTGGTAAAAAAAAAGTCATATTGCGACTATTTTGAGCGAAATTGCGATACGATTAGTGGAAATGAGCAGTTTTGCATTAGAATTTTAATGTTCACTGAAAAAAAAACCTTTAAATCATCATGACATGACATTTATTGAAGTTTGAACCAAACAAACATGTTTTCTTTCATCTGGAGAACAAGATTTTTAGGTCAGGACATCTCATACAGTACCTCATTATAATGATGTTTTCTCACATATTTTTCCATTTTCAAAAAATTGCAGTTTGTTTCTGGTTCTGTGATTTGGATATTGCACTTGCCCATATTCTGATTTTTATTGCAATTGTCATTAACTGTGCAGTCCTAAAAACAGATGCATATAAATAGTAGTGTTGCTAACAATTCATCGATCCGGGAATGCATCGCGATGGGTCATGTGACGATTTGGCATCGATTAATTAGCCTCGATGCTTTGCCGCAGAAAACGTAACCAAAAAAAGTAATAGGAACCAAAAATATGTGACGTGCACACTGGCTGCACAGTTCAGCGAGTGGCAACAGAACACCTGATGCAGAAACGCTTGGAATCATGGCAAACACATGTCATTCAGCCGCCGCAGTTCCTCAGATTCAGACGAAGCAACATATTACGTGAAATGTTTAGGCTTACAGACTATGTATTTTTCTGAGCTTTCAAGTAAACAAAATGGATGTTTGGTGAACCGCTATCTGCAATGGGAAGATGAGGTAACAAATCGGCTGTTTTCTCCATTCTGATAAGTTACGTGGTCACACTCATTTGCTTATTTTGTAGTCATAACAAATACTTTGTGTCTTTGAAACTTAAGATAATATGAATATGACTAGTCAACAGTGATGAGAATACAGGGCATTAAAATAACCGGCGTTACCAACGGCGTTATTTTTTTTTTCAGTAACTGGTAATCTAACTAATTATTCCATCGTTACAGCGCCGTTACCCTTACCGACAATTAAACGGTGCGCGTTATAAACTAAAGCTACTCATTGAAGCTCTTGTCATCCGACTTGTCTCACACAGATGCTGAACAGCTGTTTTTTTTTTTTCTTTGGCGAGGGACGAGGGAGGGGCGGGACAACCGCATACATGATGATAATTGGCTAAGGTAGAGTAAGCTTTCATGTTAAGCCAATCAGAGGCAGTGTTCAGTGTTCACAGACCACACACGCACACAGCAGCCCCACACACCCAAACTAGCGGCGGTAAACTGCAGCGATGGCGAGTCTGGAGGAAAAGTTGGCGTTTTCAAAGTACAGGCACTACTTTATTCTTCTTGAGGAAAAAGACAAGAATGTGACATGTGAAGTGTACATTATGTCCCCATAAGTACCTGTCCTGTTCAACAAACCTTGGTATTTATTTTAAGGTTCAGAGCAACGCTGAGTTAATTGATCGGCCATTTATTTACAAATGTAGCATCAGATGAAGACAAAATCAATCTTAGATGGAAAAAAGCATTAAAAA